>RYFJ01001678.1:0-51372 GCA_003991445.1 Oryza meyeriana var. granulata | reverse complement strand
GGAGAGATATAGAGCCAAAAAGAGAAGACTGCTCAATCACCTTCCTCTAGCGAATAAGATCATATCTGCTTAAGACTTCCGAACATGCCTGGTTACCAAGGAGTATCAAGCATTCCCTAAATGTCAACAGATGCCAACCAGTTCAAGCAACGACTACGCACTTTGCAAAAATGCAAGATGCTATTCGGGAGGAGAACAAGCTCCCTAGCAGCAGTTCATCAAAGGATACCACCCAGATTGCTGCAAACCCAGTCCTGGTCTAAGAAGAACGGTAATGGCGCATGTGCATCGACGTTATACCAATTAAACATGGGCGTGTCCAAAGATCCATAGTTTACCAAGATGATCAAGTATCGATTCAACTGCGGGATGCAAATACTCAGTTTTCTTGATTGTTACTCAGGATACCATCAATCAACCTAAAAAAGCGGATTGCCTGAAGACTTCTTTTATCACCCCATTCAGGCAACTGCTATTGTCACATCGCCATTCGGTTAAAACGCTGACAACGTATCAATATGCTATCCTAGTGTTTCTTCAACTCACTTGGCATGCACGTGAGGTGTATGTCGATGACGTGTGATCAAGACTAAAGTCAAAGGAGACCTCATCCGCTGACTTAGAGAGTCTTTCAAAAAGCCTTCGGAGATTCAAGATGAAACTAAACCGGAAAAGTGTGTCTTCAGAGTACCTTTGGGACCGAAGCTACTCGGCATTCATCGTTCACAATGGAAGCACATCGAGCAAATCCAGAGAAAATCAATGCAATTGAACATGGCTCCCCCAACTAGCCAAGGATGTAGAAGCTGACTAGCTCCATGTCGCACTTAGCGATTAATTTCAGACTCGGCGAACGGGGTATGGCTCTTTTTCAAATTATTGAAGGAAAGTTGACATTTTCAATGACGCTAGAAGCCAACAAGCCTTCGAAGACTTTAAAGAAAGTTCCTCACATCATCACCCGTGTTGCTCACCAATAGCCCTAGGAACCACTCATGTTGTATCTGGCAGCAACCACTCAGGTAGTCAGCACGGTGTTTTACTTGACGCCGAGGCAGATTAGTACATCCATACAAAAAGTTTCAAAGCCAGTTTACTTTGTCATGAAGTCCTAGGCGAATCCAAGATGAGATATCCCCAAGTCCAAAGTGCTATATGGCTTGCTCATAACTATCTGGAAGTTGGTGCACTATTTTTAGTCGCATCAAGTTACAATCATCACATCACTATCCACTCAGTACATCCTACACAATCGCGAAGCCTGATAGTAGAATTGCTAAATGGGCACTTGAGTTGATGGCGTTTGACATTTGTCTTTCAGCCCACGAACACAATCAAAGTCACAAGCACTTGCCTGTTTTGTGACCGAGTGGACAGAAATTCAGACGGCTACATCAATGGACAAGTTAGAATACAGGACGATGTAGTTCGACGTCCTTACGGATCTGTGGAGCAGGGATTGGCATCGTTTTGATGTACCCACTAGAGAAAACTCAAAGATGTCCTTCAAATACATTTTTCAAGCATTCACAATGTTGCGAGTACGAGCACTTAATCGACGGCTCCGCATCCCATATCACTCTGCATCCGACTGTAGTTCCAGGGATTCTCAACTCGTGGTCTTAATCAAGCATGAAGAGCAAGCATAATAACATGTTGCAGTCTATTAGTCATGGGAGATAACTTTAGCAGAAGCTGGAAAACCAAGTCTTTATGGGCTTGTTAAGATTAAACAACGTTCTGTGTAGTCAACGAAGGCTACAAGATGAGCTAGCAAATATGGGACAAGCAAGAAGTGGTCCCGACTGGAATTTTTGTCGAGCAATTGTGGACCATCGGTCAAGAAAATGCCTGTTCTAGAGTAGTCGGGCTGAACCTACCCTGGCAAACAACAGAATGCTAATCATCTCTCAGGATTGGTGACTCCAATCATCAGATCTCCTAGAAGACGAGCTCCCGGAGATTGCAGTGAGGCGAGCTGCAATTTCCAATTCCTCGTTAGGTAACGAACTCCTAGAAGATTGCAGTGAAGCTGAGCGGATTAAACGTTGAAGCAAATGCTTTCTTGTAGTTGGAGAAGACCTGTACGCCGAAGCAATCTAGAGTCCTCATGTGCTGTTCACACCGAGGAGGGCAGGCAAGCAGCAGATTCTGCAATCATCCACCGGGCATAAAGACCTTAGTCGGAAAGCTTATAGGCAAGGATTTCTTTTGGCTGACTACGTATTACTAACGCTAAGACATAGTTCAGACATACGAGCGGATGCTAGCTCTTTGCTCGGCAAACACAGCTCGAAGAATGAAACAATTCCAATATCTTGGACTTTTGTAGTTTGGGGGCTCGACATGGTTGGGCCATTCAAAAAAGCGCTAGGAGGGTTCACACACTTGTTTGTCGCAATAGATAAGTTCACAAAGTGGATTGAGGCAAAAACCGTTGCTACCATAACAGCGGCAAGGGCAAAAGACTTAATCATGAGTATCATATACCAATTTGGAGTTCCCAACCACATCATAACAGACAACGACACTCAATTCACTAGCAACGTTTTTCAAGATTTCTGTGATGATTTCGGAATCAAAACCTATTATGCTTCGGTGGCACACCCACGGAGCAACGGGCAGGTCGAACGGGCAAACAGCATGGTCTTACAAGGTATCAAGACTAGGGTATTCAACCGACTACAACCATACATAGGGTGGTGGGTGCAAGAGCTCCCATCCATTCTCTGGTCTTTACGTACCACGGTTAGTAGGGCAACAGGGCAATCTTCTTTCTTCTTAGTCTATGCTGCCGAGGCTGTGTTACCAACCGAGTTGGAGTTCAGCTCTCCGTGAGTTCGGGCTCTCTCAAAATACAAATCAACCAAAGACTGACTGGTTGAATTAGATTAGTTGGAAGAAGCAAGGGATATCACAACTATTCAGTCGGCAAGGTATCTTTAGGGCTTGCGTCATTATCACAGTCGGAATGTTCATGGCTGCGCCTTTTCGGTGGGAGATCTGGTTATTGAGTCCAGACCACCAAAGATAGGCATAAAATTATCTCCCTTATGGGAGGGGCCATTTCATTATCACTGAGGTGAACACGTCCAAGTGCTACCGACAAAAGACAGAGACGGCGGTCCTAGTCAAACAACTCATCCGCGGAACACAGAACAGCTACATCTTTTTTGTACTTGAAGTATTGTAATTCTTTCATATATATAATAAAGTTTGTTACTCTTACTCACTATGCCAATTGTTTCAATCGAGTAGTGAGTTGGGGGCTACATGAGGATGACATGTCTCTTGTTATTCATAATGTTGAGTTTATTTCTTCTAAGTCATGAAGTTTTATAATGATTATGCTATGTTTGTGCTGAGTATAGTCTCATGAGATGAACGCCTTTTAAAGTCGATCTCAATGCACTCGGGCATAAATCGGCTAGTTGGATAAAACTAATGATGGCTAAGATAAGATTGCACACTCAGCAGGATATAACAATAAGTACTAAAAGCATTTACAATATCTTCATATTGTTCTTGTCATATACTGACTACATAAAACAAGTTTGTGTTTACAATGGTAGATCCTTGGCGATTGCTCTAGCAGTTGGCCTAACCTGGTTTATCAGCTCTAAACCTCCTCCGGGTGGTGTTCCTCAACAATCCCTCGCCAATAGCCTCAATATTCTACTCGGGAGTAGAGAGATTTTGTCATGGCTAAGGCTTGGGAGATCCCTATGGTGGCATGCTCTATGGCAAAATCCTTCAGTATAGCCAGAGCGTATTCAATGCGTTGAATCACCTAGGTAGGAGAGCTTGAACTAGAGCCGGCTTGGTCTGACTGCATGATGTGCAGTAAAGCCTTCACTGAATCCACTATGGAATCCAACGAATCCTTTACTACTTTGATTTCCTCGGCAAAAGCACCGAATTGTGTCTGCGCATTGGTCTTGAAGGCTGCTCATATAAAAGAGAAGACATAAACAAATCTAGATATGTAGTCGGACAGAGTACCGGAGCAAATTACTTGAGTACTCGGTGTTGACCTTGGATTTTGCCTTCTCGAGCTCCTTTAGTTCTTTGTTCAGGCGTTCAATTTCTAAGGACTGATGTCAATGTTTTCTATCGGCAAAAAGAATATGGGGATACTCGTGAGACCTAAACTTGATAGATTGCAAAGAAACACAAAACAATTTATACTGGTTCAAGCCCTCGAGATGAGGTAATACTCTACTTCCAGTTGTGGTGTATTGCCTTTGAGGTTTCTCTGGTGAGATTGTATGAGTTGTGATACTTTGCCCTCAAGGGGCGCCCTGCCTCCCCTTATATACCGGGGGACAGGGTTATAGAGTAGGAATCCCAGTTGGACTCCAACCAAAGGATTTCCTTCTAGGAATACAACGTGCCCAACTAGGACTATATCCTTTCCTTGTCATGCAAGGTAATGTATGCTGAGTCCTATTGTATTCCTAATTACAAGGTTAGGCCCATCCTCTGTCCGAGTGGCCCTAATGCTTCTCATGAGGTACCTAGGGCCCATGGCCTCCACAGCAGCCCCTGAGACCTTCATAGTTGAGCCACAGCTGATGCCGAGTGCTCATCCTCCTTGGAGAAAGCTTCCCGAGTGCCTTGCTCCCGAGTATTCGTTGTCCAAGCGCTTCTTCTCCAAGTCCTGCTTCATATCGGCTGGCAACGAGGCTATGAAGGGCTTCATGGAAAAAATATGAATAGTGTGTGCCGAATAGGCACACCTATTAGGTGTAGCCCCTGACTTTGTGCTTAATTGTGAAACAATTAAACATAAAGTCAAAGATCTTTAACCTTTTAGTCTTTCCCAAGTAGTGTACTACTCGGAAATTAGACTCTTCAGCATCATGTCTGCTGGAAGAATTTTTGTTCAGGGCAATTGTTGGCTAAGCATGTAAGCCGAGTACCAGTTCATGGATTTTAACCCAATATGTGGTCAGGTGTACTTGAGAGATACCTGCATCCCCAATTTTAATGGAGACCAGCTGTTGATCCTTATAAGGATATATCCTCAATACCTGGTAAATAATTCAGACATCTGAACACATGTGTCCAGCTATTAGGCCTTCATGAAGCATATCTGATTACTTAATCGGTTTCTGTAAATAGCATCTGCACTGTGATTTTAACACAGCCAGCAGTCGGCTCAATAGAGCATGCCATTTAGAAACTCATGTCTTGTGGCCTAGTATACTAATTAGTCGGCCCAAGCCCACTTATTAGCATAGGCTTTATAGAGCGGGGAGAAAGAAAAGATTCCCCCTTCTTCTCCAATCCGCCAATCGTTTCGTCTTCTAGCTTCTGCACCCAAATTTCACGCTCCGCCTCACTAGGGTTCGCTATATCCTGTGTCCCCCACTCAAGACTCGCCCGATTCTGCTCCGCCGCATCCATTCCTAGCCTTTGCAAGTCGTTTCCCCAAATCTTTTTGCCTCCAGCAATGCCGAAAGCCCCATTTGAGATCCCTGAGATGACCGCCAGAGTCTGGCCGATGTCGGACTACAGTCTGTTGAAGCTGAAGCTGCTAGAGAAACAATTGATGCTGCAGCGACAAGATGCCATCCATTGGCGCACCGTAGAAGGGGGATCCATGCCAGCGCTCAAATTTGGTGAGGCCGTCGTTTTCACCTCGTTCTTTGATCGCGGTCTTGCCCTCCCTTCTTTGGATTTCCTTCGCCAACTTCTGTCTTTCTATCAAATAGAGTTGGTGAATTTGAATCCCAACTCTATCCTGCACATCTCCATCTTGGCCACTCTGTGCAAAGCCTTTCTAGGGGTTAAGCCCCATTTCAATATTTTTTGTTACCTGTTCCACATCAAGCCCCAACCATCCAGAACCAGATCCAAACCATTGGGGGAGCCGGTCTTCAACTTAGGAACGAGATGAAGAAAACATATCTCAACGTTCCATTGAAAACTTCCCTCAAGGGCTAGCATAGAGAATGGTTCTACTGTTCTAATCTCGAACCTTCTCTGCCCCCTTTCACTGGTTCTCCACCAACAGTTCTGCCTAGCTGGTCTTCAGTGCCAAATTATGAAGAAATGGGACAAGTATACCAATTGATGGAGAAAATCGACCTCCTAAAGAGCTCAGGGCTGACTGGTCCCTGGGTGGCGAGGTGCTTCCTGAACCGCCGTACTAGACCTTTGAAGGCCAGGAGCGACTTTGGCTAGGACTACCAAGGCAAGGATGATCCTAGCCGCGAATACCCCGACATAGCCGACAAGAACAAGGTTACTGATACCCTGCTCGGCTTCTTCGTTAATGGGGTAGTAGAGACTAAGGACGAAGAACGTGCCCCCATGCCCTACAGCCAAAGCAGGCCTCGGCCACAGGTAATCTTGAAAGATTGATATTGGATTGTTATCCTTCTGTGATGAATATTTTGGTTATCCGTCTTGGATTGTTCTTCAATGCATGACGTATGTTGTTAAACTACTTGTAGGACTGTGTGGAGTTGATAATGACTCTAAAATCAGTCGATCACCAAAACGAAAGAAAATGGCAGTGAGCCCTTATGCCGCCAACCCAGCACCAAGAGGGCTGGGAAGAAGCCAATTGAAGGCCGGGCAAGAAGAAAAACAAGCACGCTGAGTACAATGCCAGGGAGCCTAAAGATCAAGGATGCTGTCAGTTTAGCTCCTAGGCCACCAAGCCCAAGACCGGTGTCACCAAGCCCAAGGCCAGCGTCGCAAAATGCCTCGACCCCCTAGTCGGCTACGTCAAGAACAGAGCCGACTGGGGCCAAATCACCACCGCCGACTGCCGCGCCGACTGGCCCGACAGCCGGCAGCTCTCTGCCGCCGAGCAGGCTATCAAGCCCCTCACCGACATCTTCTGGAGCTCCTCAATGGAAATTGAAGATTTCCAAGAGGTAATAAAGTATATCTTTAGTCTTCAGAGAATCTTGGATGATATGGTAAATGTATTGATATTCGGCATATTGTGCAGGAAGCGAGTTGACATAGACCCCAAGGGGACTATGCCACCAGCTCCTGCCGCCGAGCCCATCCCAGCTGAGCCAGTACCAGTAACGTCACCTGCCGACCCAGAGGCTACCCCAGTTACTGAAGCTGAAGCAGTCCTGACAGCAGAGTTACCAGCGCCAGCTAACCAGGGAGCGGATGCTGAAGCTGTGGCCCTAGCCTCTGAGTAGATCCTGCAACTGCCGAACTCAGGGCCTAGACCCCATTGATGGGGACGGGGTTCCCAATCTTCCGTCAGGTAGAGATAACTATCGTTTTGGTGGAACGCAACACACCGATCCGGCTTCAGATTAAAAGACCCGATCCTTGCAACCTTAGCACCATGACTCCTCTGGTTATCAACCGTGTCACAAATCTGGTTGACCTCGCCAAGAAGGCTAATCCCTACCTATGAAACGAAGAACACAAGTAAGAAGTCAAAAGTACGCAACTCAATTGAAGTGACAATTGCAGATGAATGATTAAGCACTCGAAATTGGGGTTTCACAACCGATCACGGCGACTGTTAGAAGACAGATTGATCTAAAGCAAAACCCAAAACCTAACGTGGGTGGCGGCTACAGAATATATAGTCTAAGGGTTGTCACACCCCCTGGACGTGCCCTCTAACGGGCTCTAAGACGATACACAGTCCAACGGACCAAAAGACGGTGACGCAGCACCCTGGCAGATTTTGGATGCTGACTTGTTTCGAAGATTTCTGTTGACTCCGGTGGAATTTGGACATCAAACCAAAGCCATTGGTTAGCTTATGAAATTATCTTTCCATGCATATGTGGATCGTAGAAAACAGAGTCCGTATGCGTCTTGGGCATCCATTTTACTGTAGGCTGGTCCTGAAGGCCGAGGCAGACTCGAACTCGAGTTGACTGGGCCTCCGGCTTGTCTTGGGTGTCCTTGCTGGTCTTCTTTGCCTCCACACCTCTCTCCAAGTACTTCATGATCCTCTCCAATGTTCCTAAGCAAGATAACATCATTAGGTAGCAATCTATTCTCAAAATTATGAAAAGGATCGCTTAAGAATGAGCTCACCTCTAGATTTAATTGTCGCATTCGAGCTCAGGTCATTGGACCTTGCATAAACGGTTTGGAGGATCAACGGGTGCCATCTGAAGGAGTGATGTCCTCATCATCCTCCCCCTCTTGAAGTAGAGTCGTCCTCGACTCAAGATCATCTTCTTCTCCCAAGTATGGCTTCAAATCTGCAATGTTAAATGTAGGACTAACCCCGAACTCGGGTGGCAACTCAAGTTTATATGCATTGTCATTTATTTTCTCAATTATCTTAAAAGGACCAGTAGCTCTTGGCATTAATTTAGACTTATGCAACTCTGGAAATCTATCTTTTCACAAGTGCAACCAAACCAAATCACCCGGTTTAAGTGTAACTTCCTTTCTACCTTCACTACCAGCAATTCTATACTTTTCATTCATCTTTTCAATATTTGTCTTAGTGGTTTCATGTAATTTAAGAATAAACTCAGCATGCTCTTTAGCATCATTATGTGTTCTCTTAGTGGTAGGTAAAGGCAAAAGATCAATAGGAGCACGGGGGTTAAATCCATACACTACCTAGAATGGACTTACTTTGGTGGTGGAGTGTTCCGCCCTGTTATATGCAAACTCTACATGCAGCAAATACTCTTCCCACACCTTCAAATCGCGCTTCAATATTGCTCTCAACATGGCGGACAAGGTTCGATTCACTACCTCAGTTTGTCCATCAGTTTGGGGATGACAAGTTGTAGAAAACAACAACTTTGTTCCCAATTTATTCCACAAAGTGTGCCAAAAATGACTCAAGAATTTTGCATCGCGATCTGAAACAATAGTAGACAGCATACCATGCAAGCGAACGATTTCTTGAAAGAATAGGTCAGCAACATGAACAGCATCATCGCTTTTATGACAAGGAATAAAATGTGCCATCTTAGAAAACGATCAACACCACAAAAATACTATCCCTCCCCCTCTTAGTCCTTGGCAATCCCAAAACAAAGTCCATAGATATATCAGCCCAAGGAGTAGAAGGAACAGGAAGAGGCATATACAAACCATGTGGGTTCAACCGCGACTTAGCTTTTTGACACATGGCGCACCGAGCCACGAACCGCTCTACATCTCGTCTCATCCTTGGCCAAAAGAAGTGGGTGGCCAGCACCTCCTCCGTCTTCTTGGCACCAAAATATCCCATCAATCCTCCTCCATGTGCCTCCTGCAACAATAAAAGACGAACAGAACCAACTGGAATGCATAGGCAGTTAGCTCTAAACAAAAACCCATCATGTATCACATATTTGTTCCATGTACGCCCCTCTGTACAATTCTCCATCACATCTTTAAACTCATCATCATTAGCATACTGTTCTTTAATTGTTTCAAGCCCAAATATATGACAATCAAGTTGGGACAGCATAGTATATCGTCTAGACAAAGCATCAGCAATAATGTTATCCTTCCCTTTCTTGTGTTTGATGACATAAGGAAAAGATTCAATAAATTCAACCCACTTAGCATGTCTACGATTCAGTTTGTTTTGACTTCTAATATGTTTTAATGATTCATGATCAGAATGAATAACAAATTCCTTAGGCCATAAATAATGCTGCCACGTTTCTAATGAACGAACAAGAGCATACAATTCTTTATCATACGTGGAATAATTGAGAACAGGCCCATTTAATTTCTCACTAAAGTAAGCAACGGGTTTACCTTCTTGCATCAAGACGCCACCAATGCCAATTCCACTAGCATCACATTCAAGCTCAAAAGTCTTGAAACGCAAGAGATCAAAGGACGCCTCTTGTTCTTCTCCCCAATGAAACGCAACGCCCTTCTTTGTCAACTCATTCAATGGGGCTGCAATGGTGCTGAAATCCTTCACAAAGCGGCGGTAAAATCCTACAAGTCCATGAAAGCTCCGCACTTGTGTCACGGTGGTGGGCGTTGGCAAGCTCTATATAGCGTACACCTTGGCTTCATCTACCTCAATTCCCTGTGAGGTCACAACATAGCCAAGAAACGATCTCGTTCGGTGCAAAAAGTGCACTTCTCGAGGTTACCAAATAAACGTGCAGCACACAAAGCATCAAAAACAGCACGTAGATGATTAAGATGTTCAATTAAAGACTTGCTGTATATCAAGATATCATCAAAATAAACCACCACAAATTTTCCAATGAAAGGACGTAAAACCTCGTTCATTAAACGCATGAAAGTGCTAGGTGCATTAGTTAAACCAAAAGGCATTAGTAACCACTCATATAAGCCGAACTTGGTTTTAAAAGCAGTTTTGCATTCATCTCCTAATTTCATTCTTATTTGGTGGTATCCACTTCTCAAGTCTGCTTTAGAGAAAAATATAGAACCACTTAACTCATCAAGCATGTCGTCTAGCCTAGGGATAGGATGACGGTACCTTATTGTGATATTGTTAATGGCTCTACAATCTACACACATGTGCCAACTGCCACCTTTTTTTGGAACCAAAATAACTGGAACAGCACAAGGACTAAGGCTCTCACGTACATACCCGCGGTCCAAAAGGTCTTGGACTTGGCGCTGAATCTCCTTAGTCTCCTCGGGGTTGGTTCTGTAGGCAGCTCGATTTGGCAGACTCGCTCCAGGAATCAAGTCAATCTAGTGCTCAATCCCTCGAATGGGTGGAAGTCCTGGAGGTATCTCAGTGGGAAACACGTCACTATATTCATGCAAAAGGTTAGTGACAGAAGGTGGCAAAGTGCTAGCTATATCATTAGTGGAAAATAATGCATCTTTGCATATCAAAGCATAGCACACATCATTAATCTCTGCAAGATCAGTTTTAGTGGCAAGCAGAACATGATTTTTCAATTTAATTGCTTGCTGTTTTTCAGGTTTAGCATCAACTTGTTTACTTTCACTAGCAACTCTCTCTCTCTATCAGCTTGTACAATTTGTGCAGGGGTCATAGGTAGCAAAGTAATTTTTTGTCCCTTATGCATAAGTGTATATTTATTACTTCTACCATGGTGTATAGCATCATTATCAAATTCCCATGGATGACCCAATAAGAGAGAACAAGCTTGCATCGGTACCACATCACAATCTACAAAATCAGAGTATGTACCAAGGGAAAAATGCACCCGGGCTGTTTGTGTTACCTTTGCCTTACCCGAGTCGTTGAGCCACTGAATATGGTACAGATGTGGATGTGGCCGTGTGGTCAATTCAAGCTTCTTGACCAAATCAGAACTCACCAAGTTGTTGCAGCTTCCTCCGTCAATGATGACTCGTGCACGCCGATTTTTAATGACGAATAAAATCTGAAATAAGTTGTTGCGTTGCAGCTTTTCTGCTTTCTCCATCTGTGTACTGAGAACTCACTGTACAATGATGGCTCGATGGTTTCCTGCGTCGTCTATGCTCAAAAAAAGGCCATCTCCACCATGATCATCGTCCGAGGCAGCTTCATCAACAATATCTTCCTCTACATCAGAAGTGCTAATGTAGCCTCCATCTTCTGTAGCAATGTATGCTTGTTTGCTAGGACAATCCTTCTGCACGTGACCAAGTCCATGGCAGGCCGGTGGCACTGAATGGAAGAAGAGCACCCGGTGGAAGCCACAGATGATGCACTCTTGGCTGGCTCCTGCAAACGAGTCTTACCAGATTCCATGGTACGCGCGACCGAAGGTGAAGGAGCTGAAGAACGTGTGCTTGCTGGTGGTAGAGGATGAGCACTCGACGAAGGGAGCGGTTTCGTTGGTGGTGTCGTCATCGTCTTGGGCATGAAGGAGCTGCTGAAGTTGCTGCTCCGGCTCCTTTGCTGTTGCCGTCCCTGCAATTCTTTTTCTGCAAGCATAGAAAGCTGGAACAAATGGTTGGTAGTAGTAAATTATTTATAATCAACAATATCCTGAATTTCACGCCTCAATCCACCATAAAAACGACACACTTTATCCTCCAGATCCTCTACTACCCCACAACGTATCATGCCCTTTTGTAGCTCTGCATAATATTCTTGGACAGACATATTTCCCTACTCTAAGCGCTGTAATTTCTTATGCAAATCACGTTTATTAGAAGGAGGAATAAAGCGATCACGCATTGCTTCTTTTAGCCTATCCATGACTCAGGTTGTAGATGCAATTAGCTAGTTCTTGCCACTAGATTATAGCAAAATCTTTAAATTCACTAGTAGCTTGTCTAACCTGATGTTGATCAGGTACAAGGTGGGAAGCAAATTTTTGTTCTACTGTCATCTCCCAATCAAGATATTCCTCAACATCATATTTTCCATAAAAATGTGGTATGGTAAATTTTATTTTAGCATAAGGATCATCATTATTAACATTACCACGATTACGCTGATTTCCATTACCTCCCATACCTGTACGATTGCGGTGAAGTATTCGACGCAGAGTGTTCTCGCGTGTCACCCTCGCATCAACTAGACCATCGTCACCATAGACAACACCCTCATCGAGGATCCCATCGTCGTCCTTGTCTTTGTTGTCATCGTTGGTCTTTGGATGGTTGGCCTCAAGCTGTTGAACCTTCCCAGCTAGTGTGGACACTCACTTGTCCACGCTCTCAAGCAAATGGCCGACGTCCTTCATGGCCATTTTGACTACATCCGTTAGCTTGGCCACCTCTGCTAGCATCTGCTCCTTCAGGTCCTGCAAGTCACTTTTCAAAGCAGGCTCATCGTTTGGCATGGTTAGTTATCAAATAAAATCCCTATCAACTATTTATGGGTCGATGGAATCACACCCTCACTCACGTCTTACCGAGTTCTTACCAAGTTCTTACCAACGCAAGCAGTGGATGGTACAACCGGCGGCTGGTTCGTGATACCTGTGAGGAAGTGGCACCAAGATTGCAAGGATCTTTTTCTGTACTGATCTGAAGAATATGTGGAGCTTGGAAGGCACACAAAGAGAAAAATATGTATATGTGGCACACAAGTCAGTAATAGATAGCAATGCTGAATTATAGTCCCAAATACCTGTTCTCATTGCTAGCCTAAAGGTGTTCCAAGTACAGTTGTGGGTGAGACAAACAAGGTGGTGAAAACAAGTATGATGAACAGCAAGAGTATCAGAAACAAGACACAAGACAGCACACGCTAACACAGCTCAACTTGGTGTTCTCTATGTGCTCTTCTTTTTGGCTGTTGTTGTTTTTTTGGGAAAATTTGACTTTTTCTTTTTTTGATATTTTTTTTTTGCCTTAGGAGCACACAAGAAGTAACCACAGAAAATTTAAGCTCAAACAAGTGAAAGACGTGGCCTGTGGAATTTTCAAAAGATGCGCCCAAAATTGAGAAAAAGCTTGTGGGCTTGGAAAGACGATCTTCCGGGCTGTTTTACGGAAAAATTAAATCGCCGAACCTGCCGAGGGGGGGACAGACGGATGTGAATTTTTTTTTATTTTGAAACATATATGGTTTTCTGAAAATAGAGTTCGTATGCGAAAGTTATGCCTATTTTACGAACGGACTCCGAATTAGAGGACAAAACGGACAGAAAGTGTGGAAAATTGGCGTCGGCGGCTAGGGTTTGATAGAAACGGTGGGGAAAACACACGAACTGGACTCAAACACGATCTAACCAGCAACAAGACCTCGACCTAGGACACAAACAACACGATGGTCTCTGAGACTGAAAAATGCAAAGGCTATGGCGCAGATGGTTGTAGGACAGGAAAAATGAGTATGGCAGTGGACTATGGGACGAAGGCGAAACACTCGACTATGGGTAAGATGCAAACCTGATGGTATACCTAAAGCTCTGATACCACTTGATGGGGACGGGTTCCTGATCTTCTAAGTCAAGGGTAGAGATAACTAGTCGTTTTGGTGGATACGCGACACAACTTCCGATCTGGCTTCAGATCAAAAGACCGCGATCCCTGCAACCGTAAGCACCACGACTCCTCTGGTTATCAACCGTGTCACAAATCCGGTTGACCTCACCAAGAAGCTAATCCTACTGCCTTGCGAAACGAAGAACACAAGCAAGATCAGTCGAAAGTACGCAAACTCAATTGAAGTGAACAATTGCAGAGAATGATTAAGCACTCGAAATTGGGGTTTCACAACCGATGACGGCGACTGTTCGAAGACAGATTGATCTAAAGCAAAACCCGAAACCTAACATGGGCAGCGGCTACGGAATATATAGTATAAGGGTCATCACACCCCCTGGACGCGCCCTCTAATGGGCTCTAAGACGATACACGGCCCAACGGACCAAAAGACGGTGACGCAGCACCCTGGCAGATTCTAGATGCTGAATTGTTTCAACGATTCCTGTTGACTCCGGTGGAATTTGATGTCAAACCAAAGCCATTGGTTAGCTTATGAAATTATCTTTCCATGCATCTGTGGATCGTCAAAAACGGAGTCCGTATGCGTCCTGGGTGTCCGTTTTACTGCAGGCTGGTCCTGAAGGCCGAGGCAGACTCGAACTCGAGTTGGACTGGCCTCCGGCTTGTCTTGGGTGTCCTTGCTGGTCTTCTCCGCCTCCACACCTCTCTCCAAGTACTTCATGATCCTCTCCAATGTTCCTAAGTAAGATAACATCATTAGGTAGCAATCTATTCTCAAAACTACGAAAAGGATCGCTTAAGAACGAGCTCACCTCTAGATTTAATTGTCGCATTCGAGCTCGAGTCATTGCACCTTGCATAACAGTTGGAGGATCAGCGGGTGCATCCGAAGGAGTGATGTCCTCATCACCCATTGCTAACAATATCATCGTCTTCTAATGAAGGAGGTCTCCCTAGGCTCAAAGCCCCTTCATTCAACTTCCCAAGGACTATCTATTGGGTCGCCCTCGAGGGAATTGCAAAGAGCTACGAGCACGACAAGCAAGCAGCATTGAGAGATCATAGAAATCTTATTCATGCTACAATCGCTGTGTCCAAGGGAGTCCAGGTATGTAGCGAATCTCGCCGTGTTGGGTTCTTGATAGTTTCCGTTGGTATGGTATTGTGCCGTTTGATTCTGATCTCCCCTGATTTATTCTGAGTAGAAGATTGTCGATCACTCAGAGAAGATGAATAATGATGCGGATGGGTGCCCGATCTTCCGATATGTTTGATTTGGCGATGTGAAGACGTTCATGTTTTGAGGCTTCTGATCAGCGATTGTCACCTCACAACCGCTACACCCACACGTCTAGTTGTTATCAACCACGCTCTCACATAGTCGACCTCACCATGAAGGTTTTATCCCTGCAAGCAATCGAAGAAACTCACAAGAACAAGGAAGAATGCAATCTAAATTGCAGATGAATAATTTAACACTCGAAGTTGGGGTTCCACAAATGGACTTTGTCAACGACGAAACTACGGTATCTGGCGGTAGACTAATCTAAGCAAAACCCGTATCTAAACGATGATGGTTACTAAATATATATGAGTTGGAACATCCTAGGGTTAACCCTAGAGCGCACACCCCTTGGGCTTAGCCCACGACATAATTACAAGGCCCAAGGCCCAAAACAGACTTGGATTGGAAGAGGTACATATCTTGTTTCGATGATTCTGGACAACTCAGGAGGAATTTTGACGTGGGACCAAAACCATCTGAAAGTAGAGTCCATAAGATTTCCAACAAGTACTCATGGGCCCCAAAAATCCTTCTGGATCAGCAACTAGCTCCATTTGAAGTTGATGCTGTTAGGAGGCCCGAATCCGAATCCAAAACATGCAGAACTTCATCTCTTGCCTTCTATGGACCAAAAGTGACGTGGTGATGTAGGAGTAGACTTGGGTAAGGTCTTGGTTTGGTCCCCAATCAACTTCTTTGATCATCCATGCGTTCCTTGCGCTCGGTCTTTTTCCCTTCACCCAAGCAAGTATCTCTGCAAACGAGAACACACAAAACTCATGGTGCAGTAACAGCTATTCAAATATATAACACGTAAATCTTAGTAGAAAGCATGCACCTTTGGTTGATGAATACATAAGGTAGCTATGGTCATATCCAAGCGAGTGATGTCCTCATCAAATAAGGTCCTAACCAAGTTCGCCCCCCAGCTCCAACAACTATGCCAGCTCCAGGTAACCAAAGACGACCTGGAGCGGACTAGCCAAGAGAGGGAAACGTGGCCAAGGGGGTCGGTAGATAAGCTCAGGGACAAAAACTGGGCCCAAGCTAAAAACATCAGAAGTAAGTCTTCTGTGTTATCCTCCTGAGTGAATCCTGAGTAGTATTTCTCCAGTGTTGTTGATTCCCGACTGCCTTGTTGAGTTTTGACTACAATCTTGAGTTCTTGATTGTTTTAATTTGCAGCCCACGAAGCCGAGCTAAAAGCCTAGGTAAAGGAGAGGGAAAAACAGGATGAAAAGCTAAAGGAAGTGGAGAAGGCCAAAGCCAAGGTGGAGGCCGACTGTGCTAGTAAGTCTCCCGCTTGACAATGATCTTGGCTCGACTGCTTGTTGCTCTGACTACGTGTCTCGGCTAACAAATATTCTTGTTGATGCATCTAAACAACTTCAAAAGCCAACGCCCAGATTCAGTTTGGCGCCTTCATAGAGGAAATCAAGATGATCAAGGAGTTACGGAGAATCCTTGTTGGATCCGGGAAAGGGCTCCCGAACATCATGCAACCTCACTATCCCGGGACCAGCTCCAGTACCGTCACCCAGGTGCAAGAATGGCTAAGTGAAGCCCTGAGTATCTTGAAGTACTCAGATGAGCGTGTAGCTGTCGGCGTCGCCCAAGCTCTCGCCATGACCAAATCGATCTACCCTAGGGTAGACATTGAGGCCGTTGGTGAGGGTTTTGCCGAGGGGACGACTCTCGTAGAGGCGCTAGAGCTAATCAGCCAGGTGAGGCCAACCACGGAGGCAATAGCCAGGGACCTGGGCATGTAAAAATAGAACGATTATGTAATTGGTGACTATTGTTGAGCACATATAAAGGCATTTGTAAATATCTCTAAAATGCTGCCGAGTACTTGGTTATTCTAAGTCGTGATTAGCTTTACCCAACTACGTAGTCTACGCTGAGTAGATGGAGAGGAACTTAAAAAACGTTCATCTCTGAGAGCTATACTTAGGCAAACTTAGCGTAATCATTCTAGAACTTCATGACTTGGATAAAACAAGCTCTGATTTTTGTGGAGGCCATGGGCCCCGGGTACCTCATTACTAGTACATAGGCCATGTCGATGTTTTACACCGGCAATAAATATATGGGGCTAGTCGGCGGATGTAAACTCGGTGGATTGCAAAGGAACACAGGGAGATTTTATACTGGTTCAGGCCCTCGGTGTGAGGTAATACCCTACGTCCAGTTGTGGTGTTATTCCTTTGAGGATTTGTGGTGGTGATTCTGGTGAACCAACTCAACCTGCCCTCATGGGGCGCCCTGCCTCCCCTTATATACTAGGGGACAGGGTTACAAGGTAGGAGTCCCCATCGAATTACGACTAGGAGATCTCCCCTTAGAGATATAATGCACCCGACTAGGACTGTATATTCCTTTCTATACAAGGCGAAGTCTGCCGAATCTAGCTATATCTCTAATTACAAGGCTAGGCCCATCCTCTATCCGAGTGGCCCATATGCTTGTCATGAGGTACCCGGGGCCCATGGCATCCACAGTAGCCCCCGAGACCTTCATAGTTGAGTCATAGCTGATGCCAAGTTCTCATCCTCCACGGTGAAGTCTTCCCGAGTGCATTGCTCCCGAGTGCTCTTTGTCTGAGTGCTGCTTCTCCCGAGTCCTGCTTCATGTCAGCTGGCAGCGAGGCTATGAAGGGCTCCTTGTAGATGTTGGAATAGTGTGCGCCGAATAGGCGCACCTATTAGGTGTAGCCCCCGACTTTGTGCTTAATTGTGAAAACAATTAAACATAAAGTCAAAGATCTTTAACCTTGTAGTCTTTCCCGAGTAGATTACTACTGGTACATGAGACTCTTCGGTATCATGTCAACCGGAATATAATTTATAGTCTTGCCGAGCAGGGAACTACTCGTATATAGGACTCTTCGACTTCATGTCAGTCGGAATGTGTGTTTATAGTCTTGCCGAGTAGGATGCTACTCGTATATGGGACTCTTCAGCGTCATGTCAGCTGGAAAGGGGGTGTTTATAGTCTTTCCCGAGTAGTATACTACTCGAAAATCAGACTCATTGGCATCATGTCAGCCGGGATGATTATTTATAGTCTTTCCCAATTAATATACTACTCGAAAATTAGACTCATCAGCTTCATGTCAGCTGGAAAAGATGTTTATAGTCTTTCCCGAGTGGTGTCCCATTCGGAAGTTAGACTCTTCAGCTCGTCAGCTGGAAGAATGTTTATAGTCTTTCCCGAGTAGTATACTACTCGAAAGTTAGACTCCTCCGCATCATGTCAGCGGGAATGAGAATTTTATAGTCTCTCCCGAGTAGTGTACAACTCGAAAGTTAGACTCATCCGCGTCATGTCAGCGGGAATAATGTTGCTCATGGCAACTGATGGCCACGCATGTAGGCCGAGTACCACTTTATGAAAATAAATCCACGGCGTGGTCAGGTGTACCCGAGAAAGATACCTGCATCCCCAATTTTAATGAAGACCAGCTTGTGATCCTTGTAAGGACATATCCTCGAGACTTGGTGGATAAAACAGATACCCAAACATATATGTTTAGCAATAAGGCTCTCATGAAGCATATCTGTTTACCTCATCGGCTCCTATTGGTAGCACCAGCGCTATAATTTCAACTCAGCCTGCAGGCGGCCCACATGGAGCATGCTACTGTAGGAACTCATATCTTGGTGGCTGCTACCAAATAAGCCGGCTTGAGCCGACCTATCCAGCATAGCTCTATAGAAGTATCATCCATCGCATGTCAGGATGAGTTTTTTAGTGTCGATAACCGCAATCAGCCAGAGAAATCCTAATTCGCAAGCCTTTCCGACTTACATTCTGGATGCAACCTGGTTGCCACATAAGCCTGAGTGGGTATATTGCAGGATCTGCTTGCCCTCCTCAGGTGTGACGCAGTGCATGAGAACTCCGGATGCACTTTTACGATGTAAGTCTTCTCTGACTTGGGTAAAGCCGAACA
Organism: Oryza meyeriana var. granulata; assembly: GCA_003991445.1. Lineage (NCBI taxonomy): Eukaryota > Viridiplantae > Streptophyta > Magnoliopsida > Poales > Poaceae > Oryza > Oryza meyeriana. The sequence continues at coordinate 32,317 of RYFJ01001678.1, read as the reverse complement.
AGGTACCCGAACCTTGCATTAGCAGAGGGTTCGGCTGGCGACCCTCATGGGGCGTACCCTATCCAACAGAGTTATAGCCAAGCTAGGCACCCGAACCTTGCATTAGCATAGGATTCGGCCGGCGACCCTCATGGGGCGTACCCAACCTGACAGAGGCGTGACCAAATAAGGTACCCGAACCTAGCATTAGCGTAGGATTCGGCTGGCGACCCTCATGGGGCGTACCCTACTTAGCCGAGTAGTACACAGCCCTGACTGGCGCCGGAGGTCGATTATTAGCTCGCATGGAGCGTAGCCGGGGAAGATGACATCCCGACTGGTGCAAGTACTCGGTCAGTAGCCCTCATGGAGCATCCCGAGTGTATTTTGGCAGACTTGTCCAGCCCCCGAGCGTAGGAGATGGGCTCGCAGCCCTGAGTTCCTATCACGCATATCCGGAACTGGGCCTGCAATATAAAGATATCGGATGAGTAGTATCTGATGATGAAAATAATCACCCGAATAAAATGTATTTTACAATATATGTAAATACGAGTTCCTCCTCTTTTTGGTATTAATTTCCCCAAGTAGTTGACCCCTTACGTTTAAACACTCTGCCCGACTAGTCATAGCCCCCTAGCGTCGGGAGTTGGCTCATGGCTCTTTCCCAGACACGCGTTTTGGGTGACTTGAGTTCGTCTTTCATGGAGCAAAGTTTCACGGATCATGATTTATGCTACTCGAGTACTTTTGCAATCATTTAAGAGCAAAAACAGAGAAGAGTGCAGCTTGTGCACCTATTAGGTGTAAGCGGCTGCGGCATTGGTAAAGCCGAGTGAAGAAGTATTTATCAGGAAGCGACTTAGCTGTTCGGTATTTCGGAGTGGGGATGCCATCCTTTCGTTTGAGCTTGTGAGCCCCTAAGCATGTCACTTGTTGTTCTGATAATCTTCAGTTGTTGAAAGTCGAAGACGATTGTGACCGACTGCCACAATGAAGCCGTCTGACTTGCGTTTGCGATTCCCGGCTTTAGTCGGGACCGCGTCGTTGGTACCCTCCCGCTTCTTCTGTCAGGATGCCTTTTTATCTTCAAGGGCCTTAGCAACAGCATGGGCTGAGTCGGCGTATTTGTTCGCCATGTTGAATAGAGCCTTGACCGAGTTGGGAGGCTTCCGAGTGAATTTGTCGATGAACGAGGTGTCTTTGACTCCTTTTCGAAAGGCGGCGATGACGACCTCATCCTTGATGTTTGGGATCGAATTTTTCTTCTCAGAGAACCTCTTGATGAAGTCACGAAGAGACTCGTTCTTCCTTTGATGCAACTGATATAAGTCGTGCTCGGAAGATGGCCTCTCGTATGTTCCCTGGAAGTTGGCGATGAAGCGTTCCCGGAGTTCTCCCCAGGAGCCGATTGATTGCTTGGGAAGTCCTGTTAGCCATATCCTCGCTGAGTCGGCTAAAGCGACTGGGAGGTAGTTAGCCATGACTTTCTGATTTCCCCCAGCTGCTCGAATCACCAGAGTGTAGACCGTGAGCCAGGACTCAGGATTGGTCTTGCCATTGTATTTGTTGATGCCTGTAGGCTTGAAACTCGACGGCCAGTCGACCTGTTGTAGCTCCTGAGTGAAGGCCGGTACTCCATCTGCATGAGGGCTCTGACTCTGAATATGGCGGTAAAACCGCCCGTGGTGGAAGCCGAAACACTCGTTCTTGTCTTCCAGTTGGCGTTGCTCGTCTTCTTCTCGTTCGCGGCGCCGAGCATTGGTGTCCTGCCGAAGATCACGCCATAGTTGGCCTCGGAGATCCCGGTTGTCCCGACGGTCACTTCGACGTTGCCGGTTGTTGTTTGGGTTGCCGAGTGACGTTTGGCGTGACTCCGTGTGCAGCCAACTAGAGCCGGCTGCTCGGCGTCGCTTTGAGGTAGACGAGACTGCCACTGGGGATGCCGACCGGTTGGTCGGTATGAGGGTATCACCTGACTGTTGGTGCTGCTGACATGCAGCAGCGGTAAGCAGGGCCTTTATCCTTGCGATCGTCGGGGTGGCCTGGTGATCAGGCCCAAGTTGGACCGTGTCTAGTAGGGTTGCGGCGGCCACGATGTTCTGTTGTGGCGTGACGAAGACGTCGTGGTCCCTGACTTTTGTTTGGAGGGTTTGTTGCTGAGCGGTTCGCCCAGCCTTGCGTAGGCCGTCGTTGCGGGCGTGCAGGCGTCTTGCTTCTTCCTCCTGTTGTTCTCACAGTCGGCAGGCCTCCTCCTCTTGTTGTTCGTGTAGTCGGCGTGATTCCTGAGTAGGAGTAGAGCCTTTGGATGCCATGAAGATTTCTCGTGGCGGGAAGAAGCTAGCCGAACTGCTGTCCGACTTAGAGTCGGAATCCGACTGGGAGTCGTAGTCTGACTGAGAGTCGTAGTCGGAATAGTTGATGGAGGTGATTACAACTCCAACCTCCCTAGATCCGATCTCGAGCGGCTCGAGGCCGTATCCGAGTCGAACTCCAGGAGATCGAGTTTGCCGCGTCGGATGTTGTCTGAAGATATCCGCGGCGTTGCCGAGTCTGTACGGGAAATTGACGATCTCTTCCCTTCTTAGCTCGATCTTGGCCGGCTCAGGGCCGAGTCCGAGTCGAACATCGAAGGGAAAAGTTGTCCCAGGACCCGGACAAGATGAAGATTGCCGTAGCAAGTCGATGAGGGTTGCTGCAGCGTCGTGTGGACCGACTGGCGCGGAGTCGGCCGGTTCCCTGGCAGATCGGATCGAGTCCGAGTCAGCCAAGGTGAGATTGCCGATCTGGTCAGCGGTGAAGTCGAGGCTTCTGAATGAAATTGTACCTCCGGGGGAGCGTTTGCCGCCGTCGACTCCGGTTGCTGGATCCATCGAGCTTGTAGATGTAGATCGCGCCGAAGCCCCTACCTGGCGTGCCAACTGTTGATGTTTTACACCGGCAATAAATATATGGGGCTAGTCGGCGGATGTAAACTTGGTGGATTGCAAAGGAACACAGGGAGATTTTATACTGGTTCAGGCCCTTGGTGTGAGGTAATACCCTACGTCCAGTTGTGGTGTTATTCCTTTGAGGATTTGTGGTGGTGATTCTAGTGAACCAACTCAACCTGCCCTCATGGGGCACCCTGCCTCCCCTTATGTACTGGGGGACAGGGTTACAAGGTAGGAGTCCCCATCGGATTACGACTAGGAGATCTCCCCTTAGAGATATAACGCACCCGACTAGGACTGTATATTCCTTTCTATACAAGGCGAAGTCAGCCGAATCTAGCTATATCTCTAATTAGAAGGCTAGGCCCATCCTCTATCTGAGTGGCCCATATGCTTGTCATGAGGTACCCGGAGCCCATGGCACCCACAGGCCACTCGGACAGAGGATGGGCCGAACCATGTAATTAGAGATAAGATAGCATCCGGCAGGCTTTGCCTTGTATAATAAGGAAACACAGTCTTAGTCGGATAGGACTCTATCTCTAAGGAGGAAATCCCTTGGCCGTATCCGGCTGGGATCCTTATCATGTACCCCTGTCCCCTAGTATATAAAGGGAGGCAGGGTGCCCCTCAGGGCAAGAACAACAAGATCATTGATCACCATACACCTCAGAGGAATAACACCTCAACTGGACGTAGGGTATTACCTCACCTTGAGGGCCAGAACCAGTATAACTCTTCTGTGTTCCTCTGCAGTCCACCGAATTCACCCTCGCCTAGTAGCCCCATAGTTTTATTGCCGGTGCAAAGCATCGACAGTTGGCGCGCCAGGTAGGGGCCCCGGCGAATTCCGCATCAGAAGATTCGATGGATTAAACCAACAAAGTCAACAGCAACAAGTTATCCCCCGGAGATGCAATTACCTTCGGGAGCTTAGACTTCATTGCCAACCAACTCGGCAACCTCACCTTGGCTAAGGCAGATCCAATCTTGCCAGCCAAGGAACTAACCGACATTGCGCCAGTCGGCTCACAGGACGTCACGATCTCCTTCCCCGACTTACTGCGGCAGTCCTTCACATCGCCAAGCATCAGGACAACCCTCTCCTTCGGCGTCCGACTTGTGCTAGGCCTTGAGCCAGCCCGGGTTGGGCCGAGAAGGGGAGAGGTCGTCAATCTCCCTCACAGCTCCAGTGACGATGCGCATCTAAATCCCGTGCAGCAGACCCGATCTCCAGCGATTCAGTTTGGACACGGCCAAGCGCCGTTTCAGATTGGATCTAGAGAGGTCGGAGTCGTTCTTACTCCGATAAACTATTCGGAGTCCGACACTAAGTCGGATAGCGGTTCGAGCACCAGTTCGGACTCTAATTCGGCAAGCTTCCTCCTCTCCCGTGAGATCTTCATGGCTTCAACACCACCTTCCGAGGTACGCCGACTACAAGAGGAGCAACAGGAGGAGGCGCGCCGACTACGACAAGAGGAGGCCCACCGCGAGGCCCGCAATGACGAGCTACGCCAGGCTAGGTGACTCGCTCAGCAACAGATCCTCCAAACCAAGATTGGTGACCACGACGTCTTCGTCACGCCACAACAGAACGTTGTGGCCGCCGCAACTCTGCTGGACACACTCCAGCTAGGGGCTGATCACCAGGCCACCCCGACTATCGCTAAGATCAAGGTGATGATCACAGCTGCTGCCTGTCAGCAGCGACAGCAGTCGGGCGACACAGTTATAACGACCAACCAGTCGGGTTCTCCGGCAGCAGGCTCATCTGCATCAACGCGACGCTGGGCGGCCGGCTCCAGTCGGCAACGTGAAGAGTCCCGGCAAACAACGCTCGGCAACACCAACAATAACAACCGGCGGCGTCGCCAGTACGATCGCCGACCAAATCAAGACCTCCGAGTCCGACTGCACCGCGACCTTCGCCACACCTTAAACGCTCGACGTGAAGAACGCGAAGAAGATGAACGCCGCCGACTAGAGGACGAAAACGAACGCTTTGGTCTCCACCACGAGCGGCTGCACCGCCAAGATCGGAGTCAGAGCCCTCACGAAGACGAAGGCATCCCAGCCTTCACTCGAGAGCTGTAGGACGTCTTTTGGCCGACTGGCTTTAAGCCCACCGGGATCGAAAAGTACGACGGAAAGACAAACCCCGAGTCCTGGCTCACCATTTACACCCTAGCAGTTCGAGCCGCTGGGGGCGACAACAGAGTCATGGCTAACTACCTCCCAGTCGCGCTAGCCGACTCGGCAAGGACATGGCTGACAGGCCTCCCGAGGCGGTCGATCGGTTCCTGGGGACAACTCAGGGAGCGGTTCATCGCTAATTTCCAGGGGACCTACGACAGACCCGCTTCGGAGCATGATCTTTATCAACTACACCAGAAGAAAAACGAGACTTTGCATGAATTCATCAAAAGGTTTTCCGAGAAGCGCAACCAAATTCCAATTGTCAAAGACGAAGCCGTCATCGCCGCCTTTCGCAAGGGGCTAAAAGACGCTCCGCTTATCGCAAAATTCACTTCAAAGCCACCATCCACAATCCGGGCACTCTTCGACATGGCCAACAAATACGCCGACTCGGCCGAGGTAGTCGCTGAGGCCCTCGACGAGAAGAAGGAGCCCCGACAGAAAGACCAGAAGGCGAAAGCCGACAACGAGCCGTCTCAAAATAAGTCTGGCAGCCGCAAGCGTAAGTCAGACAACGAGGTGGCCAACATGGAGCGCAGTCGGTCGTGGCCCCAGCGGAACGACGACTACCAGAAAGTCATGAGTGGGCCATGCCCCTTTCACCCCAAGGGCAAGCACGCGGCCAAAGACTGCTACATGATCAAGAAGTTTGCCTCCGAGCAGGCTTCATCGTCTGGCGCCAACAAGGACAAAGAGAAGCCAGACTCGGGTCCGGCTGATGATTTTCAAGATCCTCAAGCCGAGCTCAACCATATCTTCGGGGGGCCACCCCCGTACGAGTCCAAGTGCAAACAGAAGCTTTCAGCGCGCGACATCAACATGGTCTCCACGGCGGACATCCCCCAATACCTGCGTTGGTCAGAGATGGCCATCACCTTCAATTACGCAGATCACCTAGACCGGGTTTTCCATCCGGGACGCTATCCACTCGTCCTGGACCCGGTCGTCAGAAACATCAGGCTGAAGAAAACCCTCATCGACGGAGGTAGCGCGCTCAATATTCTGTTCGCCAAGACTTTGGACGAGATGAAGATTCCTCGTTCAGAACTACGGCCGAGCACTGCGCCCTTCCACGGTATAATTCCCAGCCTGTCATCAACTCCACTCGGGCAAATAACCTTGCCGGTAACCTTCGGCACGCGGGATAATTTCCGCACAGAAAACGTCTGCTTCGAGGTCGCCGACTTCGAGACCGCGTACCACGCGATACTCGGAAGACCGGCACTCGCCAAATTTATGGCGATACCGCACTATACATACATGGTGCTGAAGATGCCTGGGCCAGCGGGAGTCCTCTCCCTCCGCAGCGACATCAAGCAAGCCTTCACCTGCGACAAGGAGAGCTACGAACTGGCTCAATCACAAGAGGCGGCAGTCGGGCGCGATAGCATTCGGCAAGCCGTCACAACAGAAATCGAGCAAGATCAAGTTCCGGCGAAAAAAGCAGTGAAGTTGGGAATTTCAGCGGACTCTGACACGAAAGAAGATCCCCCTGGACCCTTCTGACCCCTCCAAGACTGCTCTAGTCGGGACCGGACTTGACCCCAAATAGGAAGACGCGCTCGTCACCTTCCTCCAAGCCAACAAGGATATCTTCGCGTGGAAACCGTCCGACATGCCGGGCGTACCAAGGGAGGTGATCGAGCACGCCCTAAACGTGAAGACAGACGCCAAGCAACTCAAGGCAACAGCTGCGGCGCTTCGCTCAAGACCGCAAAGATGCTATTCGGGAGGAAATTACCAAGCTCCTCACAGCCGGGTTCATCAAATTGGTCTACCACCCGGACTGGCTGGCAAACCCAGTTCTGGTCCGAAAGAAAAAGGTAAATGACGCATGTGCGTCGACTACACCTGACCTCAATAAACCATGCCCGAAGGACCCATTTGGTCTTCCCCGGATAGATCAGGTGGTTGATTCCACGGCAGGGTGTGACCTACTCAGCTTTCTCGACTCCTACTCGGGATACCATCAAATCAGCCTGAGGGAGGAAAACTGCTTGAAGACATCTTTCATCACGCCGTTTGGAGTGTATTGCTATATCACAATGCCGTTCGGTCTGAAGAACGCGGGCGCAACCTATCAACGGGCTATTCAGCGGTGTCTGCACACTCAAATCGGGCGCAATGTGGAAGCCTACGTCGACGATGTGGTGATCAAGACCAAGTCCAAAGAAGACCTCATCGCTGACTTGGAAAAAACCTTTCAAAACCTTCGAAGATTCAAGATGAAGTTGAACCCGGAAAAATGCGCCTTCGGTGTGCCATCCGGAAAGCAACTCGACTTCATCGTCTCGCAACGCGGCATTGAGGCCAACCAGGAGAAAGTCAATGCCATCAGGCACATGGCACCCCCGACTAACCTCAAAGACATCCAAAAGCTGACAGGCTGCATGGCGGCACTCAGCCGGTTTATCTCCTGACTGGGCGAACGGGGCATGCCCTTCTTCAAGCTACTCAAAAAGGCCGACAATTTCCAATGGACTCCAGAAGCCAACGAGCCTTCGAAGACTTCAAACAATTCCTCACATCACTCCCCGTGTTGGCGTCACCTCTGCCCCAGGAACCGCTAATGCTATATCTGGCGGCAACAACACAGGTAGTCAGCACGGTGCCGGTGGTTGAGCGATCCGAATAGGGTCATATTCAAAAAATACAACAGCCAGTCTACTTCGTCAGCGAGGTCCTTGCCGACTCCAAAATGAGATATCCGCAGGTCCAGAAGCTGCTATATGGCCTACTCATCAAGTCCGGAAGCTAGTGCATTATTTCCAAGCACACCAAGTCACGGTGGTCACAACATTTCCACTCGGGGATGTCCTTCATAATCGTGAGGCCACCGGCCGAATCGCTAAATGGGCACTCGAGTTGATGGCGTTTGACATCATCTTTCAGCCACGGACAGCAATTAAATCTCAAGCTCTAGCTGACTTCGTGGCCGAGTGGACAGAAGTCCAACTGCCAACACCAATAGCACAGGTAGAGTACTGGACAATGTACTTCGACGGTTCTCTACAGATCGGGGGCGCCGGGGCCAGAGTCATATTGACGTCCCCCACTGGCGAAAAACTTGAAGTACGTTCTACAAATCCAATCCCACAACGTCGCCGAGTATGAGGCACTTGTCCACGGGCTCCGCATCGCTATATCACTCGGCATACGTTGACTGGTTGTGCGCGGGGATTCTCAACTCGTGGTAAACCAAGTCATGAAAGACTGGACCTGTCTCGACAATACCATGGCGGCGTACTGTCAGGAGGTCCGCAAGCTGGAAAACAAGTTCGACGGGCTGGAAATCACACATGTCCTGCGTCAATACAACGACACGGCAGACGAGCTGGCAAACATGGGATCCAAGCGAGAAGCAGTTCTGACTGGAATCTTTGTCGAGCAACTCATGGAGCCATTAGTCAAGAAGAAACCGGCACCGGAGCAGTCGGGAGGCGAGCCTACCCCGGCCACAGACGAGGTGTTGCACATATGTCAAGACTGGAGGACTCCTGTTGTCAAATTTCTCCTAGACGATCAACTCCCAGAAGATCGCAGTCAAGCCGAGCAGATAAAGCGTCGAAGCAAAAGCTTCCTACTAGTCAGAGAAGACCTGTGCCGAAGAAGTGCATCCGGTGTCCTCATGCGCTGCGTCACCACCGAGGAGGGCAAGCAGATTCTGCATTCAATTCACTCGGGCATATGTGGCAACCACGCCGCATCCAGGACGTTAGTCGGAAAGGCTTACCGGCAGGGATTTTTCTGGCCCACAGCAGTAACGGACGCCAAAGACATCGTTCGCAAGTGCGAGGGTTGCCAGTTCTACGCAAGACAAACAAATCTTCCAGCCCAGCAACTCCAAACTATCCCCATTTCCTGGCCATGTGCAGTATGGGGGCTCGACATGGTCGGGCCTTTCAAGAAAGCGCCTGGAGGGTTCACACATTTATTCGTCACAGTGGATAAATTCACCAAGTGGATTGAGGCTAAACCCGTTGCAACAATTACAGCGGCACGAGCAAAGGACTTCATCATGAGTATACTATACTGGTTCGGGGTCCCTAACCGCATCATCACCGACAACGGTACTCAGTTTGCCGCCGACGTATTCCAAGACTTCTGCGATGACTTCGGCATCAAGATCTGCTACGCATCTGTGGCACACCCGCGGAGCAACGGGCAGGTCGAACGAGCCAACGGTATGGTCTTACAAGGCATCAAGGCCAGGATATTCGACCGACTACAACCATATGCGGGCCGGTGGGTACAAGAACTCCCATCCGTTCTCTAGTCTCTCAGAACCATGGTTAGTCGGGCAATAGGGCAATCCCCTTTCTTTCTGGTCTACGGTGCCGAGGCTATGCTACCTACAGAGTTACAGTTCGGCTCTCCGCGAGTCCGGGCTTACTCAGAAGATGACTCCAACAATACCCGACTGGTCAAACTAGATTAGCTGGAAGAAGCAAGAGACCGTAACAATCCAGTCAGCAAGGTATCTTCAAGGCCTACATCGCTACCACAATCGCAATGTCCGTGGCCGCGCCTTTTTGGTCGGGGATCTTGTTTTGAGGAAAATACAAACCACCAAAGACAGGCATAAATTATCCCCAATCTGGGAAGGGCCGTTCATTATAGCCGAGGTTACGCGGCCAGGCGCCTTCCGACTGAAGACCGAAGACGGTGTTCTCATCAGCAACTCATGGAACATAGAACAACTACGTCCTTTCTATAGCTGAGTTCTATAATTTTCATGTGTACAGTTCTTCTGACTCACTACGCCGCTTGTATCAACCGAGTAGTGAGTCGGGGGCTGCATGTATATATGTGTCCTGTTCAATACATACGAGTGTGGGTGTGGGTGCCATGGGCCCCGGGTACCTCATGACAAGCATATGGGCCACTCGGATAGAGGATTGGCCTAGCCTTGTAATTAGAGATATAGCTAGATTCGGCAGACTTCGCCTTGTATAGAAAGGAATGTACAGTCCTAGTCGGGTGCGTTATATCTCTAAGGGGAGATCTCCGTGGCCTTATTAGTCGTGAATCTTGTGAGTTAATTCCGACGTTGGTTTGGTATGTATTTTTAATCCGGTGGTGTTTGAATGATGGGCCCACCTGCCCACATGGGTCCTAGCCCCCCTTGTAACCCTGCCCCTGTCCTCCCGTGCCAGTATCCGATAAGGGGAGGCAGGGCGCCCCATGAGGGCAGGTGCACACAAGTTCATGCAAAACTAACCACCGTATATCCTACAAAAGAATACATACAAACTGTCGACCGTAGGTATCTGAGCATTACCTCGAACATTGAGGGCCTGAACCAGGTAATAAAATCCCTCTGTGATTTCCCTTTGACCAATCCACCGAGTTACATTATCCTCCGACTAGCATCCCATACTATTTAGTTGCAGGTGTAAAACATCGACAAGTTGGCGCGCTAGGTAGGGGCTTTGGCGCGATCCATATAACTACATCTACTAAGCTCGATGGCATCCATGCAACCGAAGTCGACCGTGCGCCCATAGGCTGGCAAACTCTCCCCGGAGATACAATCGCATTCAGAAGCCTCGACTTCGTCACCGACCAGATCGGCAATCTCACCTTCGCCGACATCGGACTCGATTCGATCTGCCAGGGAACCAGCCGACTCGCGCGCAGTCGGCCTACACGATGCTGCAGCAATCTTTCACGACATGCTGCGGCGATCTCTAATATGCCGAGTCCAGGGACAACTCTTTCTTTCGGTGTTCGACTCGGACTCGGTTTTGAGCCTGCCGAGATCGGGCCAAAAAGGAAGAGATCGTCAATTTCCCGTTCGGACTCGGCAAAGCCGTGGATATCTAACGATCTACATCCGACGCGGCCAGCCGATCCTCTGGAGTTCGACTCGGATACGGCCCCGAGCCGCTCGAGATCGGATCTAGGGAGGTCGGAGTTGTAATCACCCCCCATCAACTATTCGACTACGACTCTCAGTCGGACTAATAGACTCCTAGTCGGATTCCAACTCTAAGTCGGACGCAGTTCGGCAAGCTTCTTCCCGCACGAGAAATCTTCATGGCATCCAAAGGCTCTATTCTACTCAGCGAATCAGCTAAACGCCGACTACACGAACAACAAGAGGAGGAAGGCCTGCCGACTGCGAGAACAACAGGAGGAAGAAGCAAGACAGCCTGCACGCCCGCAATGACGGCCTAACGCAGGGCTGGGGCGAACCGCTCAGCAACAAACCTGCAAACAAAAGTCGGCGACTCACGACGTCTTCGTCACGCCACAACAGAACGTCGTGGCCGCCGGCAACCCTACTGGACACGGTCCAACTTGGGCCTGATCACCAAGGCCACCCCGACGATCGCAAGGATAAAAAGCCCTGCTTACCGCGCTGCTGCATATCAGCAGCACCAGCACAACAGTCGGGTGATATCCTCAATACGACCGACCGGTCCGACATTTCCCAACGGCAGTCTCATCTACCTCAAAGCGACGCCGAGCGGCTGGCTCCAGTCAGCTACATACGAAGGCAAGTCAGCGTCACTCGCCAGCCCCAACGACAACCGGGACGTCAAAGAACCGTAGGATGATCAGGACCTTCCGAGGCCGACACGACGTGATCTTCGGAAGGACATCAATGCTCGACACCGCGAACGAGAAGATGAAGAGCAACGCCAACCGGAAGACGAGAATGAGCGTTTCGGCCTCCACCACGAGCGGTTTCGCCGCCGTAGTCGAGGTCGGAGTCCTCATGAAGATGAAGGAGTACCGGCCTTCACCCAGGAGCTACAACAGGCCGACTGGCCATCGGGTTTCAAGCCTACAGGAGTCGAAAAATACGACGGCAAGACCAATCCCGAGTCTTGGCTCACGGTCTATACTACGGCAATCCGAGCAGCTGGAGGAAATCACAAAGTCATGGCTAACTACCTCCCAGTCGCTTTAGCTGACTCAGCGAGGACATGGCTAACAGGACTTCCCAAGCAATCAATCGGCTCATGGGCAGAACTCCGAGAACGCTTCATCGCCAACTTCTAGGGAACTTACGAGAGATCATCTTGTCCTCGGTCTCAATCACCCCACTGGAGAAGTATCCGAACAGGGTCTCCGTCACCTTCCGCTCGTCGGCCGATTCCCGGCTGACCCGGTCAGGGTCATGTTTTCGCTAGTAATCCCAGCCAAACGTGCTCCTCAGCTTCAGGGGCTGGAAGCGCCGAGTCAGGAACCGCCTGGCCACCCAGGGACCAGTCAGACCAACCTTCTTGAAATTATTCAGCTTCGTCAGCAGCTGGTGCACTTGACCCATCCCTTCATAGGTCGGGTTCGCCGACCAATTCGGCAAAACTACCGGCGGCGAGCCGGTGAATGGCCACAAGGAGGGAGCAAGATCTGCGCAATAAAAACCACTCCTTGTGCTAGCCCTTCAGGGAGGATTTCAAGGGAAGATCAAGATATGACTTTTTCCTATCACTCCTCAATTGAAGACCAGCCCCTCCAATTACATTGATGCTATTTTTGGAGGGTTGAGGTTTAATGTGGAACAAATGCCTAAAGAAGTTGAAATGGGGTTCCACACCCAAATAGCACTCACACAGAGTGACAAAGATAGAGATCTGAAGAATCGAGTTGGGATTCAAATGCACCAACTCTAGCTTATAGAAGTCAAGGATGCGGCGGAAGAAATCAGAACACGGAAGGCACAAACCTCGATCGAAAAAAGAGGCAAAAACTACTGTTTCACCAGGTCGGGGATTTGGGCTCGACTCATCCCTAGCCGGTCGCCAGTGAATCACCTCCTGACTGGGCAACTTCAGTTCGCTCTCTAGCCGCCGCAGCTTCACCGAGCCGCAATCCAAAATCAGCCAAGAACTCCCCGGCACCCCCGCAAGATCCGAGGCTTTCGGCATGACTGGAGGCGGAGAGATTTGGGGAAAAGCAAATTGGGGGCTTGGATCAAACGAAGGGGATTGGAATCGCCCGAGTTCGGATGAGGAATGGCAGCAGCTAGCCCAGCCGGGCAGGAGGCGAAAGTTGGGCGCGAAGGCGGAAGACGAAGCGGTTGGCTGGTTTGGGGAAGATGAGGGGATCTTTTTCTCAATCCCTGTTTTTATAGAGCCGACGCTGACTAGATGGGCTTGGGCCTACATAGTCAGCACTGGGCCAACAAGATATGAGTTCCTACAGTAGCCTGCTCCGTGTGGGCCGCCCGCAGGCTAAGTTGAAATTATAGCGCTGGTGCTACTGACAGGAGCCGATGAGGTAAACAGGTATGCTTCACGAGAGCCTTATTGCCAAAACATATATGTTTGGGTATCTGTTTTATCCACAAGGTCTCGAGGATATATCCTTACAAGGATCACAGGCTGGTCTTCAGTAAAATTGGGGATGCAGGTATCTTTCTCGAGTACACCTGACCACGCCGTGGATTTATTTTCATGAAAGTGGTACTCAGCCTACATGCATGGCCACCAGTTGCCATGAGCAATGTCATTCCCGCTGACACGATGCGGAAGAGTCTAACTTTTGAGTAGTGCACTACTCGGGAGAGACTATAAATATCTTTTCCCGCTAACATGATGCGGAGGAGTCTAACTTCTGAGTGGGACGCCACATGGAAAAGACTATAAACCCCCTTTCCAGCTGACCTGATGCTGAAGAGTCCCATATACGAGTAGCATTCTACTCGGCAAGACTATAAACACATATTCCGACTGACATGAAGTCGAAGAGTCCTACATACGAGTAGTCTCCTACTCGGCAAGACTATAAAATTTATTCCGGTTGACATGATACCGAAGAGTCACAAATACCAGTAGTAATCTACTTGGGAAAGACTTCTAGGTTAAAGATCTTTGAATTTATGTTTAATTGTCTTCACAATTAAGCACAAAGTCGGGGGCTACACCTAATAGGTGCGCCTATTCGGCGCACACTATTCATATATCTACATGAAGCCCTTCATAGCCTCGCTGCCAGCTGACATGAAGCAGGACTCGGAAGAAGACTTACTCGGACAAAGAGTACTCGGGTGCACTGCACTCGGGCAACCTTCACCGTGGAGGATGAGCACTCGGCATCAGCTGTGACTCACCTATGAAGGTCTCAGGGGCTACTGTGGAGGCCATGGGCCCCGGGTACCTCATTACTAGTACATGGGCCACTCGGACAGAGGATGGGCCGAACCATGTAATTAGAGATAAGATAGCATCCGGCAAGGTTTGCCTTGTATAATAAGGAAACATAGTCTTAGTCGGATAGGACTCTATCTCTAAGGAGGAAATCCCTTGGCCATATCCGGCTGGGATCCTTATCATGTACCCCTGTCCCCTAGTATATAAAGGGAGGCAGGGCGCCCCTCAAGGCAAGAACAACAAGATCATCGATCACCATACACCTCAGAGGAATAACACCTCAACTGGACGTAGGGTATTACCTCACCTTGAGGGCCTGAACCAGTATAGACTTCTTCTGTGTTCCTCTGCCAGTCCACCGAATTCACCCTCGCGAGTAGCCCATAGTTTTATTGCCGGTGCAAGCATCGACAATTTTATTAAAAAAGGCACATGATACATGCAGCCCCCGACTCACTACTCAGTTGGGACAAGCGATGTAGTGAGTCAGAGAAAAAAATTTTATTCATATGTATAGAGGAAATACAAGACTCAGGTATAGAAAGGACTAGCTATTCTATATTCCATGAGTTGCTGACTAGGGCACGATCTTCAATCTTTAGTCGGTAGACGCCCAGACGTGTTACCTTAGCGATAACGAATGACCCTTCCCATAAAGGGGATAGTTTATTCCTGTCTTTGGTGGTTTGTATTTTTCTCAAGATGAGATCTCCCACCAAAAAGGTGCAGCCACGAACATTTTGACTGTGATAACGACGTAGGCCTTGAAGATACCTTGCCGACTGGATAGTTGTGATGTTCCTTGCTTCCTCCAACTGATCAAGTTTGACCAGTCAGTCTTCGTTTCATTTGTCTTCTAAGTTGGCCTGAACTCGCAGAGAGCTGAACTCCAACTCGGTTGGCAACATAGCCTCAGCACCATAGACTAGGAAGAAAGGGGATTGCCCTTTTGCCCAACTAACCGTGGTTTGTAGAGACCAAAGAACAGATGGGAGTTCTTGTACCCACCGCCCTGCATATGGTTGTAGTTGGTCGAATATGCTAGCCTTAATACCTTGTAAGACCATGCCATTAAAATGCTTGACCTGCCCATTACTCCATGGGTGTGCCATAGAAGCATAATAGATCATGATGCCAAAGTTGTCACAGAAATCTTAAAACACACTGCCAGTTAACTAAGTACCATTGTCCGTTATGATGCGGTTAGGAACTCCAAATCAGTATAAAATACTCATGATGAAGTCCTTTGCTCGTGCCGCTATGATGGTAACGACAAGTTTTGCCTCGATCTACTTTGTGAATTTATCCACTATGACGAACAAGTGTGTGAACCCTCCTGGCACTTTCTTAAACGACCCGACCATGTCAAGCCCCCAAACTGCAAAGTGCCAAGAGATTTGAATTGTTTGAAGTTCTTGAGCTAGAAGATGTGTTTGCCTTGCCATAGAATTGGCATCCCTCGCATGTGCGAACTATATCTTTAGCATCTATTACCACAGTCGGCCTTTTTGACTAACGTCCTAGATGCAGCGTGGTTGCCATAAATACCCAAGTGGATCGACTATAGAATCTGCTTGCCCCCCTTGGGTGTGACACAGCGCATGAGGACTCCGGATGCACTTTAACAGTACTGGTCTTCTCCGACAACAAGAAAACATTTGCTTTGACATTTAATCCTCTCGGATTCGCTGCGATCTTCTGGGAGTTCGTCGTCCAAGAGGAATTTGAAAATTGGAGTCCACCAGTCTTGAGAGATGATTAGCACTTCATTTGTTGCCGGGTTAGGTTCAGCCCCTGATTGTTCAAGCACTGGTTTCTTCTTAACTGATGGCTCCAATAGTTGCTCGACAAAACTCCCAGTCGGGGCCACTTCTCGTTTGGATCCCATATTGGCCAATTCATCTACAGCTTCATTGTATTGTCGCAATACATGAGTTATCTCCAGCCCATCGAACTTGTTTTCTAGCTTTCGTACCTCATGATATTACACCACCATATTACCATTGAGACATGTCCAATCTTTCATGACTTGATTGACCATGAGTTGAGAATCCCCGCGTATAACCAGTCGGCGGATGCCGAGTGATATGGCAATGTAGAGCCCATGGATGAGTGCCTTGTACTCGTGTTGACACCGAAAATCACCGATCAGCGCTGAAGATGAGTTGATGATCTGGTTCGGTGCACTAGACAAGCGAAGGCCTGGGAGATCTGCTTAGCTCGAGTGCAGGTCCTAAATTTGAGGTTCGTGGGCGTGCCAGTCAATTTGACCCAGCAATTGACAAGGAGATAGAAAAAAGTTAGATCATTGATCCAATCGGCCAACAAGCCGATACAGACTCCTTCCAGCCGATTGCCGATGGCACTTGTACATCGGCTAGAGAATCAATAATATAAAAAACCAGCCGACTTCCCTCGAGCCGACTGCCTAACTACCAACAGCACTTGTGTATCGGCTAGGAAACCGATAACGATATAAATAAATAAATCAGCTGACTACCAATAGAACATGTGCATCGGCTGGAAAGCCGATGATAGTGTAGATAATCAAAATAATAATCAAGACAATGCAATCGGCTTTATCTAGTAAAAGATAACTTATCGGCTAGGCACTCCGATAGAACATTGCATAGACACCCATCGGCTTAACAAGGATAAATCTATCATTATCAATCTAGTAGGTCAAACTTAACTGATGTAGCACAGATTAATAATGATAAAAGAACCATGATGATCCGATAGATCTAATACAATTGTGATGTACTATACGATAACTTATCGGCTATACATCCCGATAAGACGCTCGCATAAAATCTATCAACCTAGCAGGAATAACTTATCGCAGGTAGTTTAGTAGGTCAGACCTAACCGATGCAGCACAAATTAATGATAAATTATCCCCAGTAAGCTGATAAAATCTATGCACGCGTGATGTGATATATCCACTCGGCCAAAGAGATTAAACTTAATTGATGCAGCCATAGACAAAGTAGATACACCGTGGTAAGCCAACTACCGTAGATCAGCTAGAATATCAGACCTAACCGAGGAAGTCCTAGCCGATAAGGTAGTCGAGGTAACGAGACTTACCCTCTTGCAGGAGTTCGGACCTAACCGATGCAGCCCGGCTCGAGAAGCAAGAACCCGTCGAAACGGGTGGCGATGCGCCAAATTTGTATTGATCTGAGAGATAGTTTACATGGTCCGTGGGCATACGTATTTATACCCCGAGTTGATACAGTCCTGATCGGATACGAAACAGGAGTTTCCTAACTATAAAAGGAAAAACAACAAGCCTTGATCGGGCACGAGATCATGTTTCCTAAAAATTATTAAAGCTACCTAATTTATAGATAAAATACTAAACCGCCATGCGGTGGTCTTCACGATTCCTTTCCAAATTCGGGCTCTTCTGGATTAGCTTCCATCGGCTGATATAGCCTCTTTCCTTAACCGAACCTAATAATGAACCGTACCAAATTTTGGCGTTAACAACTCGGCAACATTGTGGGAAGCCAGAAAGTGAATCTGGAGGACGTACTTTTGTTTTTTTGCCATTGGGTGACGTTAGCACAACGCCAGCCCCTGCACCGCCGATCCGTAGAGAACCATCGAAGTACATCGTCCAGTACTCTAACTTTTGCGTGTTTGTAGTCATCTGGACTTCTGTCCACTCGGCCACTAAGTCGGCTCGAGCATGAGACTTGATTGTTGTTCGTGGCTGAAATATGATGCCAAACGCCATCAACTCGAGTGCCTATTTAGCGATTCTACCAGTGGCCTCACGGTTGTGTTGGACGTCCCCGAGTCGATACGATGTGACAATAGTTACTTGATGCGACTGAAAATAGTGCACCAACTTCCGGACAGTGATGAGTAGGCCATATAACAGCTTCTGGACTTGAGGATATCTCATCTTAGAGTCGGCTAGGACCTCGCTGATGAAGTAGAATGACCTTTGTATTTTCTGTATATGCCCTGGCTCTGCTCGCTCGACTACCAGCACCGTGCTGACTACCTGGCTGGTTGCTGCCAGGTATAACATTAGTGATTCTTGGGGCATGGGTGATGCCAACACTGGTGGTGATGTGAGAAATTTTTTGAAGTTTTTGAAGGCTTGCTAAGCTTCAAGTGTCCATTGAAAATTGTCTGCTTTCTTCAATAGTTTGAAAAAGGGCATGCCCCATTCACCAAGTCAGGAGATGAATCAGCTGAGTGCCGCCATGTAGCCTGTTAGCTTTTGGATGTCCTTCTGGCTAGTTAGGGGTGCCATGTCCATGATAGCATTGATTTTCTCTGGATTGGCCTCGATGCCTCGATGTGATACGATGAAGCCGAGTAGCTTTCCGGACGGTACACCAAAGGCGCACTTATCCGGATTCAACTTCATCTTGAATCTTCGAAGGCTTCGAAAAGTTTCTTGCAAGTCAGCGATGAGGTCTTCCTTGGATTTTGTCCTGATCACCACGTCATCGACATATGCCTCCACGTTGCACCTGAGTTGAGTGTGTAAACACCGCTGAATTGCTCGTAGATACGTTGCTCCAGCATTTTTCAACCCGAACGGCTGACATAGTAGTATGCTCCAAACGGCGTAATGAAAGAAGTCTTCAGGCAGTCCTTCTCCTTCAAGCTGATTTGGTGATATCCCGAGTAACAGCCGAGAAAGCTGAGAAGTTCGCACCCCGTAGTTGAATCCACCACCTGATCTATTCTTGGTAGACCAAATGGGTCTTTGGGGCACACATTATTTAAGTTGGTGTAGTCAACCCACATGCGCCATTTACCGTTCTTCTTCCGGACAAAGACTGGGTTTGCCAGCCAATCCAGGTGGTAGACCTCTTTGATGAATCCAGCTACATGGAGCTTGGTTATTTCCTCCCGAATAGCATCTTTGTGGTCCTGTGCAAAGATCCATAGTTGTTGTTTGACTGGCTTGGCGTCTAGTTTGACATTGAGGTAATGCTCGATCACCTCGCTTGGTACACCAGGCATGTCGGAAAGTTTCCAAGCAAATATGTCCATGTTCGCCTAGAGGAAGGAGACGAGCTTGTCTTCCTATTTGGGGTCGAGTCTGGTCCTGACAAGAGCAGTTTTGAAAGGGTCGGAAGGGTCCATGGGGATCTTTTTGTTTCAGAGTCCGCTGAAATTCCCGACTTGGCTACCTTTTTTGCTGGAACTTGATCATCCTCACTAGCTGTTCTAGCGGCTAGTCGGATGTTGTTGCGTCCGACTACTGCTTCTTGAGATTGGGTCAGCTCACAACTCTCCTGGTCGCAGGTGAAGGCTTGCTTGACATCGCCGCGAAGAGAGAGCACTCCAGCTGGTCCTGGTATCTTGAGCATCATGTATGTATAATGCGGAACGGCCATGAATTTGGCTAGTGCTGGCTGTCCGAGTATTGCATGATACGTGGTCTCAAAGTCGGCAACCTCAAAGCAGATATTCTCGGTGCGGAAATTATCCCACGCGCAAAAAGTAACTAGTAGAGTTATCTGTCCGAGTGGAGTGGAAGAAAGGCCGGGGATTATCTCGTGGAAGGGCGCTGTACTCGGCGGTGGCTCAGAACGAGATCTTCATCTCGTCGAGCGTCTTGGCGAACAAAATATTGAGAGCGCTTCCTCAATCGATGAGAAGAGTCCAGGGTCTCAGCAACTACGTCGGCCGAGTCAGCGTATTTGTTCGCCATGTCAAAAAGAGCCTTGACAGAAGAGGGCGGTTTCCAAATAAACTTGGCAATGAATGGGGTGTCTCTAAGTCCCTTATGGAAGGCAGCGATGACAACCTCATCCTTGATCTTTGGAATTGAATTCCTCTTCTCTGAAAACCTCTTGATGAACTCACGAAGAGACTCGTTCTTCCTTTGATGGCACTGGTACAGATCGTACTTGGAAGATGGCCTCTCGTTCGTTCCTTGGAAATTGGTGATGAAGCATTCCCAAAGTTCTCCCCAGGAGCCGATTGATCTCTTAGGAAGTCCAATTAGCCATGTCCTCGCCGAGTCAGCTAGAGCCACTAGGAGGTAGTTAGCCATGGCCTTGTGATCTCCTCTAGCTGCTCGGATCGCCAGAGTGTAAACTATGAGCCAGGACTCGGGGTTGGTCTTCCTGTCGTATTTTTCAATTCCAGTCAGCTTGAAGCCTGATGGCCAGTCGACTTGCTATAACTCGTGGGTGAAGGCCGGAACTCCTTCTTCGGTATGAGGACTCTGACTCCAACTACGGCAGTGAAACTGCTCATGGTGGAGGCTGAAGCACTCATTCTCATCTTCTAGTCAGCGACGCTCGTCTTCCTCGCATTCTCGGCGTCGTGCGTTGATGTCTCGCTGGAGATCTCGTTGTAGTCGGCCTTGGACATCTTGGTTGTCTTGACAGTCATCTTGATTTCGGCGCTGTCGGTCATTACTGTGGTTGCCGAGTGACGAGTGGCATGACTTCGTGTGCGGCTGACTGGAGCCAACTGCTCAACATCGCATTGAGGCAGATGAGATCACCGTTGGAGAACCTAACCTGTTGGTCGGTATGAGAGTGTCACCCGACTGTTGATGCTGCTGACATGCAGTAGTGTGGGTGCCATGGGCCCCGGGTACCTCATGACAAGCATATGGGCCACTCGGACAGAGGATGGGCCTAGCCTTGTAATTAGAGATATAGCTAGATTCGGCAGACTTTGCCTTGTATAGAAAGGAATATACAGTCCTAGTCGGGTGCGTTATATCTCTAAGGGGAGATCTCCTAGTCGTAATCCGATGGGGACTCCTACCTTGTAACCCTGTCCCCTAGTATATAAGGGGAGGCAGGGCGCCCCATGAGGGCAGGTTGAGTTGGTTCACCAGAATCACCACCACAAATCCTCAAAGGAATAACACCACAACTGGACGTAGGGTATTACCTCGCATTGAGGGCCTGAACCAGTATAAAATCTTCTGTGTTCCTTTGCAGTCCACCGAGTTTCCATCCGCCGAGTAGCCCCATATATTTATTGCCGGTGTAAAACATCGACAGTTGGCGCGCCAGGTAGGGGCTTCGGCGCGATCTACATCTACAAGCTCGATGGATCCAGCAACCGAAGTCGACGGCGGCAAACTCCCCCCCGGAGATACAATCGCATTCAGAAGCCTTGACTTTGTCGCCGACCAGATCGGCAATCTCACCCCGGCCGACACGGACCCGATCCAACCGGCCGAGGAACCAGCTGACTCCGCGCCAGTCGGCCCACATGACGCTGCGGCAATCTTCGACGACATGCTGCGGCGATCTCCAATACGCCCGAGTCCAGGGACAACTCTTCCTTCCAGTGTTCGACTCGGACTCGGTTCTGAGCCAGCCGAGATCGGGCCGAGAAGGGAAGAGATCGTCAACTTCCCGTTCGGACTCGGCGACGCCGCGGATATCTACAATCTACATCCGACGCGGCAAACCCGATCCCCTGGAGTTCGACTCGGATACGGCTCCGAGCCACTTGAGATCGGATCTAGGGAGGTCGGAGTTACAATCACCCCCATCAACTATTCCGACTACGACTCTCAGTCGGACTACGACTCCCAGTCGGATTCCGACTCCAAGTCGGATACCAGCTCGGCAAGCTTCACTCCGCCACGAGAAATTTTCATGGCATCTAGAGGCTCGACTCCTATTCAGGAATCATGCCGACGACACGAAAAACAGGAGGAGGAGGCCTGCCGTCTGCGAGAACAACAGGAGGAAGAAACAAGACGCCTGCACGCCCACAACGATGGCCTACGCAGGGCTGGGCGAACCGCTCAGCAACAAAGCCTCCAAACAAAAGTCGGCGACCACAACGTCTTCGTCACGCCACAGCAGAACGTCGTGGCAGCCGTAACCCTACTGGACACGGTCCAGGTCGGGCCTGATCACCAGGCCACCCCGACGATCGCAAGGATAAAAGCCATGCTTACCGCTGCCGCATGTCAGCAGCACCAACAGTCGGGCAACACACTCATACTGACCAGTCAATCAACTTCCCCAGCGGCAGTCTCATCCACCTCAAAGCGACGTCGAGCGGCCGGCTCTAGTCGGCAGCACGCGGAGTCAAGCCAGACGTCACTCGGCAACCACAACAACCGGCAACGTCGAAGCGACCGTCGGGACAGCCAGGACCTCCGAGACCGACTGCGGCGCGACCTTCAGCAAGACATTAATGCTCGGCGCCGCAAACGAGAAGAAGACGAGCAACGCCAACTGGAAGACGAGAACGAGCAATTCGGCCTCCACTACGAGCGGTTTCACCGCCGTAGTCGAGGTCGGAGTCCTCATGAAGACGACGGAGTACCGGCCTTCACTCAGGAGCTACAACAAGTCGACTGGCCGTCAAGTTTCAAGCCTACAGGCATCAACAAATACGATGGCAAGACTAATCCCGAGTCCTGGCTCACGGTCTACACTCTGGCGATTCGAGCAGCTGGGGGAAATCAGAAAGTCATGGCTAACTACCTCCCAGTCGCTTTAGCCGACTCAGCGAGGACATGGCTAGTAGGACTTCCCAAGCAATCAATCGACTCCTGGGGAGAACTCCGGAAACGCTTCATCGCCAACTTCCAGGGAACATACGAGAGGCCATCTTCCGAGTACGACTTATATCAGTTGCATCAAAGGAAGAACGAGTCTCTTCGTGACTTCATCAAGAGGTTTTCTGAGAAGAAGAACTCAATCCCAAACGTCAAGGATGAGGTCGTCATCGCCGCCTTTCGAAAAGGAGTCAAAGACACCTCGTTCATCGACAAATTCACGCGGAAGCCTCCCAACTCTGTCAAGGCCCTATTCGACATGGCAAACAAGTACGCCGACTCGGCCCACGCTGTTGCCGAGGCCCTCGATGACAACAAGTCACCCTGACAGAAGAAGCGGGACGACACCGACGACGCGGTCCCGACTAAAGCTGGGAATCGCAAACGCAAGTCAGACAGCTCTATTGTGGCAGTCGGTCACAACCGTCTTCGACCTTCAACAACTGAGGATTATCGGAGCAACAAGTGACATGCTCGGGGGCTCACAAACCCGAACACAAGGATGACATCCCCACTCCCAAATACCAAACAGCTAAGTCGCTTTCTGATAAACATCTCCTCACTCGGCCTTGCTAATGCTGCAGCCGCTTACACCTAATAGGTGTACAAGCTGCGCATTTACTTTTTTCCGTTTTTGCTCTTAAAATGATTACAAAAGTACTCGAGTAGCATAAATCTCGATCCGTGAAACTCTGCTCCATGTAAGACAAACTCAAGTCACCCAAAACGCGTGCCTGGGAAAGAGCCATGAGCCAACTCCCGACGCTAGGGGGCTATGACTAGTCGGGCAGAGTGCTTAAACGTAAGGGGTCAACTACTCGAGGAAATTAATATCAAAAAGAGGAAGAACACGTATTTACATACATTGTAACATACATTTTATTCGGGTGATTATTTCCATCATCAGATGCTACTCATCCGATATTTTTATATTGCAGGCCCAGCTCCGGATATGCGTGACAGGAACTCAGGGCTGCGAGCCTATCTCCTACGCTCGGGGGCTGGACAAGTCTGCCAAAATACACTCGGGATGCTCCATGAGGGCTACTTACTGAGTACTTGCGCCAGTCGGGACGTCATCTTCCTCGGCTACGCTCCATGCGAGCTAATAACCGGCCTCCGGCGCCAGTCGGGGCTGTGTACTACTCGGCTAAGTAGGGTACGCCCCATGAGGGTCGCCAGCCGAATCCTACGCTAATGCTAGGTTCGGGTACCTTATCCGGCTTTACCGAAGTCAGAGAAGACCTATGTCGTCAAAGCACATCCGGAGTTCCCATGCACCGCGTCACACCTGAGGAGAGCGAGCAGATTCTGCAATATACCTACTTAGGCGTCTGTGGCAACCAAGATGCATCCGGAGCATAAGTCGGAAAGACTTGCAGACGAGGATTCCTCTGGCTGATTGCGGTTACCAACGCCGCCATACTCATCCTGACATGCGATGGATGATACTTCTCTAGAGCTATGCTGGATAGGTCGGCTCAGGCCGGCTTATTTGGTAGCAGCCACCAAGATATGAGTTCCTACAGTAGCATGCTCCATGTGGGCCGCCCGCATGCTGAGTTGAAATTATAGCGCTGGTGCTACCCACAGGAACCGATGAGGTAAACAGATATGCTTCATGAGAGCCTTATTGCTAAACATATATGTTTGGGTATCTGTCTTATCCACCAGGTCTCGAGGATACATCCTTACAGGGATCACAAGCTGGTCTTCATTAAAATTGGAGATGCAGGTATCTCTCTCGAGTACACCTAACCACGTAATGGATTTATTTTTCATACAGTGGTACTCGGCCTACATGCGTGGCCACCAGTTGTCATGAGCAGCATTATTCCCGCTGACATGACGCGGATGAGTCTAACTTTCGAGTAGTACACTACTCGGGAGAGACTATAAAATTCTCATTCCCGCTGACATGACGCGGATGAGTCTAACTTTCGAGTAGTACACTACTCGGGAGAGACTATAAAATTCTCATTCCCACTGACATGACGCGGATGAGTCTAACTTTCGAGTAGTACACTACTCGGGAGAGACTATAAAATTCTCATTCCCGCTGACATGACGCGGATGAGTCTAACTTTCGAGTAGTACACTACTCGGGAGAGACTATAAAATTCTCATTCCCGCTGACATGACGCGGATGAGTCTAACTTTCGAGTAGTACACTACTCGGGAGAGACTATAAAATTCTCATTCCCGCTGACATGACGCGGATGAGTCTAACCTTCGAGTAGTGCACTACTCGGGAAAGACTATAAACAATCTTCCAGCTGACGAGCTGAAGAGTCTAACTTCCGAATGGGACGCCACTCGGGAAAGACTGTAAACCCTTTTCCAGCTGACATGAAGCTGACGAGTCTAATTTTCGAGTAATATATTACTTGGGAAAGACTATAAATAATCATCCCGGCTGACATGATGCCGACGAGTCTAATTTTCGAGTAGTATACTACTCGGGAAAGACTATAAACACCCCTTTTTCCAGCTGACATGACGCTGAAGAGTCCCATATACGAGTAGCATCCTACTCGGCAAGACTATAAACGCACATTCCGACTGACATGAAGTCGAAGAGTCCTATATACGAGTAGTTCCCTGCTCGGCAAGACTATAAATTATATTCCGGTTGACATGATACCGAAGAGTTTCATGTACCAGTAGTAATCTACTCGGGAAAGACTACAAGGTTAAAGATCTTTGACTTCATGTTTAATTGTTTTCACAATTAAGCACAAAGTCGGGGGCTACACCTAATAGGTGCGCCTATTCGGCGCACACTATTCCAACATCTACATGGAGCCCTTCATACCCTCGCTGCCAGCTGACATGAAGCAGGACTCGGGAGAAGCAGCACTCAGACAAAGAGCACTCGGGAGCAATACACTCGGGAAGACTTCACCGTGGAGGATGAGCACTCGGCATCAGCTGTGACTCAACTATGAAGGTCTCGGGGGCTACTGTGGGTGCCATGGGCCCCGGGTACCTCATGACAAGCATATGGGCCACTCGGACAGAGGATGGGCCTAGCCTTGTAATTAGAGATATAGCTAGATTCGGCAGACTTTGCCTTGTATAGAAAGGAATATACAGTCCTAGTCGGGTGCGTTATATCTCTAAGGGAGATCTCCTAGTCGTAATCCGATGGGGACTCCTACCTTGTAACCCTGTCCCCTAGTATATAAGGGGAGGCAGGGCGCCCCATGAGGGCAGGTTGAGTTGGTTCACCAGAATCACCACCACAAATCCTCAAAGGAATAACACCACAACTGGACGTAGGGTATTACCTCGCATTGAGGGCCTGAACCAGTATAAAATCTTCTGTGTTCCTTTGCAATCCACCGAGTTTCCATCCGCCGAGTAGCCCCATATATTTATTGCCGGTGTAAAACATCGACAAGTAGCGGTGATTAGGGCTTTTATCCTTGCTATTGTCAGGGTGGCCTGGTGATTAGGCCCAAACTGCAGTGTATCCAGTAGAGTTGCAGCGGCCACAACATTTTGTTGAGGAGTTACAAAAACATTGTGGTCGCCGACTCGGGTTTGGAGGATTTGCTGTTGAGCAGTCCGCCCAGCCTTGCACAAATCGTCATTGCGAGCGTCGCGCTCGGCCTGCAGGTGTCTTGCCTCTTCCTCCTATTGTTCACATAGTTGGCCGGCCTCCTCTTCTTGTTGATCGTGTAGTCAGCGTGCCTCCTGAGTGGGAGTGGAACCCTTAGATGCCATAAAGACTTCACTTCGTGGAGAAAAGCTCGCTGAAGTGCTGTCCGACTGAGATTTGGAGTCGAAATGGTTGTGGGGAGTAATGATGACTCTGACCTCCCTAGATCCAATCTTGAGCGGTTCTGGGCCATATCCGAGTTGAACTCCAGGGGATTGGGTTTGCCGCATCAGATGCTGTTTGAAGAAATCTGCAGTGTTGTTGAGTCCGAACGGGAGATTGTCGATCTCCTCCTTTCTTAGCCCGATCTCGGCTGGCTCGAGGCCAAGTTCGAGTCAAACATTGAAAGAAAGAGTTGTCCCTAGACTCAAACAAGTTGGAGGTTGCCGCAGCATGTCGCCGAAGATCACTGCAGTGTTACATAGGCCAACCGGCGTGGAGTCGGCTTGGTCCCTGGCCAATTGGATTGGATCCGAGTCGGATAGGGTAAGGTTGCCAAATTCATTGGCAATGAAGTTGAGGCTCCCGAAGGTGATTGTTTGCCCAGGGAAGAAGTTGACGCCATCAACTCTGGTGATTGGATCCATCAGGCTTGTTGAAGATCATCTCGCTGATGCCCCTACCTGGCGCACCAACTGTCGATGTTTTGTATCGGCAATAAGAATATGGGGCTACTCAGGAGACCTAAACTTGATGGATTGCAAAGGAACACGAAACAATTTATACTAGTTCAGACCCTCGAGATGAGGTAATACCCTACTTCTAGTTGTGGTGTATTGCCTTTGAGGTTTCTCTGGTGAGACAACACCACAATCTCATCAGAGAAACCTCAAAGGCAATACACCATAGCTGGAAGTAGGGTATTACCTCGCCTTGAGGGCCTGAACCAGGATAAATTGTTTCGTGTTCTGTCGATGTTTTACACCGGCAATAAAACTATAGGGCTACTCGGCAAGGGGAAACTCGGTGGACTGCAGAGGAAGACAAAGAGATTTTATAGTGGTTCAGGCCCTCGAGGTGAGGTAATACCCTATGTCCAGTTGTGGTGTAATTCCTCTGAGATGTTTGTCGATCAATGATCTCGTCGCCCTTTGAGGGGCACCCTGCCTCCCCTTATATACTAGGGGGCAGGGGTACATGATAAGGATCCCAGCCGGATACGGCCAAGGGATTTCCTTCTTAGAGATAGAAACCTATCCGACTAAGACTGCTATTCCTTATTGCTCAAGGTAAAGTCTGCCGGATGCTATCTTATCTCTAATTACATGATTCGGCCCATACTCTATCCGAGTGGCCCATATATTGGTGATGAGGTACCTAGGGCCCATGGCCTCCACAGTAGCCCCTAAGACCTTCATATTTGAGTCACAGCTGATGCCAAGTGCTCATCCTCTGTGGTGAAGATTGCTCGAGTGCGATGCTCCCGAGTACTCTTTGTCCGAGTAGGTCTTCTTCCCGAGTCCTGTTTTATGTTAGCTAGCAGCGAGGCTATGAAGGGCTTCATGTAGATGCATGAATAGTGTGCACCGAATAGGCACACCTATTAGGTGTAGCCCCCGACTTTGTGCTTAATTGTAAAGACAATTAAACATAAAGTCAAAGATCTTTAACTTGATAATCTTTCTCGAGTAGATTTCTACTGGTATATGAGATTCTTCGGTATCATGTCAACCGGAATATGATTTATAGTCTTGCCGAGTAAGAAACTACTCATATGTAGGACTCTTCAACTTCATGTCAGTCGGAATGTGTGTTTATAGTCTTGCCGAGTAGGATGCTACTCGTATATGGGACTCTTCAGTGTCATGTCAGCAGGAAAAAAGGGGGGTTTATAGTCTTTTCCGAGTGGCGTCCCACCCAGAAGTTAGACTCCTCCGCCTCATGTCAGCGGGAATGAGAGATTTATAGTCTCTCCTGAGTAGTGCACTAGTGCACTACTCGAAAGTTAGACTCTTCAGCGTCATATCGGCTGGAATAATATTGCTCATGGCAACTGATGGCCACGCATGTAGGCCTGCGAGTACCACTTTTATGAAAATAAATCCATGGCGTGGTCAGGTGTACTCGAGAAGGATACCTGCATCCCCAATTTTAATGAAGACCAGCTTGTGATCCGTGTAAGGATATATCCTCGAGACCTAGTGAAGATTGACGAAAGACAAATTTTAAGAACAGATACCCAAATATATATGTTTAGCAATAAGGCTCTCATGAAGCATATCTGTTTACCTCATCGGCTCCCGTTAGTAGCACCAGCGCTATAATTTCAGCTCAGCCTGCGGGCGGCCCACATGGAGCATGCTACTGTAGGAACTCATATCTTGGTGGCCCAGTGCTGACTGTGTAGGCCCAAACCCACTTAATCGGCATCGGCTATATAAAAATCAGGGAGAGAGAAAAAGATTCCTTCATCTTCCCCAAATCAGCCCATCGCTTCGTCTCCACTTCGCGCCCAAATTTTCACCTCCCACTCGGCTAGGGTTAGCTGCTGCTGTTTCCGTCTTTCCCCAGCCCGAACTCAGGCGATTCCAATCCTCTTCATCTGTTCCAAGCCCCCAATTCGCTTCTCCCCCAAATCTTTCCGCTCCCAATCATGCTGAAAGCTTCGGATCTTGCGGGAATGCCTGGCTGACTTCGGATTGCGGCTCGGTGAAACTGAGGCTGCTGGAGAGTCAATTGAAGTTGCCCAGTTAGGAGGTGATCCGTTGGCGGCCGGCTAAGGGTGAGTCGGTCCCAAATCCCCAACCTTGAGCAATAAGGAAACATAGCCTTAGTCGGATAGGATTCTATCTCTAATAAGGAAATCCCTTGGTCGTATCTGACTGGGATCCTTACCATGTACCCCTGTCCCCTAGTATATAAAGGGAGGCAGGGTGCCCCATGAGGGCACACCAGATCATTGATCACAAATCCACCTCAGAGGAAAATAACACCTCAACTGGACGTAGGGTATTACCTCACATCGTTGAGGGCCTTTGAACCAGTTATAATTCTCGTTCTGTGTTCCTCTGCAATCCACCGAATTCCAGGTCGCTGAGTAGCCCCATAGTATTATTCGCCGGTGCAAGCATCGACAGTGTGCGCGCCAGGTAGGGGCCCGGCGAATTCTTCATCAACAGATTCGATGGATCCCATCAACGGAGTCAAGGGCGACAAGTTCTCCAATGGAGACACCATCACCTTCGGGAACCGTTGTGATTTCGTCGCCGATCAACTCGACAACCTTTTCCCTGGCTGAGGCAGATCCGATCTTGCCAGCTGAGGAGCCTAGCCGGCGTGCGCAGTAGGAAAGGCGGCGAGCCTCCCATGTAGCGTCTTCGAGGGACACGGCCCCAGGGACGTCGCCATCTCCTTCGACGATCTACTACGACAGTCCCTCACACTCACCGGACATCGGGACAACTCTCTTCCTTCGGCGTCCGACTCGCGCTAAGGCCTTGAGCCAGCGCGGGTTAGGCGAAGAGGGGGAGAGATCGTCAATCTCCCGTACGGATTCGGCGACCGCTGTGCATCTACAACCCGCGCAGCAGACGCCGACCGTCCAGCGATTCAGTTTGGACACGGTCATGCACCGTTCAGATTGGATCTAGGAGGTCGGAGTCGTCCTAACTCCGATAAAACTCTCGGAGTCCGACACTAAGTCGGGATGGTGGTTCGAGCATCAACTCGGACTTCCACCTTGGCAAGCTTCCTCCTCCCCGCGAGATCTTCATGGCTTCAACGCCACCTTCCGAGGGTGCGCCGACTGCAAGAGGAGCAGCAAGAGGAGGCGCGCCGACTACAACAACAAGAGGGGCCAACCGACAAGCTCGCAATGACGGGCTTCGACAGGCTGGGCGAGCCGCCCAGCAGCTGAATCCTCCAAACCAAAGTCGGCGACCACGATGTCTTCGTCAGCCCAACAGAACGTCGTGGCCGCCGCAACTCTGCTGGGACACGCTCCAGCTTGGGCCGGATCATCAGGCCACACCAACTATCGCCAAGATCAAGGCGATGATTACTCCTGCTGAAGCCGCCTGCCAGCAGCAAGAACAGTCAGGTCAACACTCACATACTGACCCATCGAACGGGCTCTCCAGCGGCGGAGTCATCTGCATCAGCACGACGACGGGCGGCCGGCTCCACCCGGCAGCACGAGAGTCCCGCCAAACAACACTCGGCAATACCAACTACAACAACCGGCGGCTGTCACCAATTACGACCGCCGACCCAATCAAGAGCTCCGATTGCGATTACAACGCGATCTTCGCCACACCCTAAGGGCCCGGCGGCGAAGAACGCGAAGAGGATGAACGCCGCCGGACTGGAGGATGAACACGAGCGCTTTCGGTCTCCACTACGAGCGGGCTACAAAAACCGCCAAACCGAAAGCCCAAGTCCTCACGATAATAAGGCATTCCAGCCTTTACTCGGGAGTTACAGGACGTCCGCTGGCCAGTCGGCTTTAAGCCTACCGGAATCGAAAAAAAGTATGACGGCAAGACCAACCCAGAGTCTTGGCTACACCGTTTACGTCCTAGCAGTTCAAGTCTAGCTGGGGGTGACAGCAGAGCCATGGCTAACTACCTCGCCAGTCCGTTATCCGACTCGGCGAGGACATGGCTTGACAGGCTCCCAAGGCGGTGATTGGTCGATCGGTTCCTGGGGACAACTCAGGGAGCGGTTCATCGCTAACTTCCAGGGGACCTACGAGAGACGGCTTCCGAGCACGACCTTTTACCAGCTGCATCAGAAAAAGAACGAGTCTCTACGTGAATTTCATCAAAAGGTTTTCTTTTTTCTGAGAAGCGCAATCAAATCCACAACCATTTCAAAGACGAGGTCGTCATCGCGCTTTCCGAAGGGAAATAAAAAGACGCCCCGCTCATCGCGAAGTTCACTCGGAAGCACCATCCACTGTCCGGACTCTCTTCGACATGGCCAACAAATACGCCGACCTCGGCTGAAGCCATCGCAGAGGCCTTCGACGACAAGAAGGAGCCCCGACAAAAAAGACAACAGGGCGAAAGCCGACAACGAGCCGCCTCAGAACCAAAGCCTGGCAGCCGCAAGCGGAAGTCCGGACAACGAGGTGGCTAACATGGAGCGCAGTCGATCGCGGCCCCAGCAGAATAACGACTATCAGAAAGTCATGAGCGGGCCATGCCCCTTTCACCCCAAGGGCTGGCACGCGGCCAAGGACTGCCACATGCTCAAGAAGTTTGCCTCCGAGCAAGCTTCATCGTCTGGGCGCCGACAAGAACAAGGACAAGCCAGACCTCGGGTCCGGCTGATGATTTCCAGGACCCCAAGCCGAACTCAACGCACATCTTCGGGGGGCCACTCGCGTACGAATCCAAGCGCAAGCGAGAAGCTATCAGCGCGGGACATTAAACGCGGTCTCCACAACGGATACCCCCCAATACTTGCGCTGGTCAGAGATGGCTATCACCTTCAACCGCGCAGATCACCCATATCGGTCGGTTTCCGAACCGGGAACGACCTAAGCCAACACCACTCGGTCCTGGATCCGGTCGTCAGAAAATAATTAGGCTGAAGAAAACCCTCATCGACGGCAGGCAGTGCGCTCAACATCCTGTTCGCCAAGACTTTGGACGAGATGAGAATTCCTCGTTCAGAACTACGGGCCGAGCAGCCGCGCCCTATCCATGGGATAATCCCCGGCTTGTCATCAACCCCACTCGGGCAAATAACCTTGCCGGTGACCTTCGCACGCGGACAACTTCCGTACAGAAAACATCTCCTTCGAGTCCGTCGCCGACTTCGAGGAACCGCGCGTATCACGCGATACTCGGACGACCCGCCCTCGCCAAATTTCATGGCGATACCGCATACACGTACATGGTGCTGTGAAGATGCCGCTGGGCCAGCAGGAGTCCTCTCCCTCCGCAGCGACGCTAAGCAAGCCCTC
>RYFJ01004460.1:0-24752 GCA_003991445.1 Oryza meyeriana var. granulata | reverse complement strand
AGCTCACGGCCATATGGTTCATCAAAATCGCCACCAGTAATTCCTCAAAGGAATACATATAAACTGGACGTAGGGTATTACCTCACATCGAGGGCCTGAACCAGTATAAAATTTCCTTGTGTTCCTTTGCAATCCACCGAGTTTCCATCCGCCGAGTAGCCCCATATATTTATTGCCGTGTAAACATCGACAGCCCATCCTCTATCCGAGTGGCCCATATCTGCTTCGTCATGAGGTACCCGGGGCCCATGGCCACCGACACAGTAGCCCCCGAGACCTTCATAGTTGAGTCACAGCTGATGCCGAGTGTCATCCCTCCACGGTGAGTCTTCCCGGTGCATTGCTCGCCGAGTACTCTTTGTCTGAGTGCTGCTTCTCCCGAGTCCTGCTTCATGTCAGCTAGCAGCGAGGCTATGAAGGGCTCCATGTAGATGTAGGAATAGTGTGCGCCGAATAGGCGCACCTATTAGGTGTTAGCCCCGACCTTTGTGCTAATTGTGAAAGACATCAACATAAAGTCAAAGATCTTAACCTTGAAGTCTTTCCCGAGTTAGATTACTACTGGGTATATGAGGGACTCTTCGGTATCATGTCAACCGGAATATGATTTATAGTCTTGCGAGTAGGGAACTACTCGTATATAGGACTCTTCGACTTCATGTCAGTTGGAATGTGTGTTTATAGTCTTGCGAGTAGGATGCTACTCGCATATGGGACTCTTCAGCGTCATGTTCAGCTGGAAAGGGGGTGTTATAGTCTTCCCGAGCGGCGTCCCATTCGGAAGTTAGACTCTTCAGCTCGTCAGCTGGAAGAATGTTTATAGGTCTTTCCGAGTAGATTACTACTCGAAGTTAGACTCCTCCATCATGTCAGCAGGGAATGAGAAATTTATAGTCTCTCCCGAGTAGTGCACTACTCGAAAGTTAGACTCTTCAGCGTCATGTCGGCTGGAATAATGTTACTCATGGCAACTGGTGGCCACGCATGTAGGCCGAGTACCACTTTATGAAAATAAATCCACGGCGTGGTCAGGTGTACCCGAGAAAGATACCTGCATCCCTAATTTTAATGAAGACCAGCTTGTGATCCTTGTAAGGATATATCCTCGAGACCTGGTGGATAAAACAGATACCCAAACATATATGTTTAGCAATAAGGCTCTCATGAAGCATATCCGTTTACCTCATCGGCTCCTGTTGGTAGCACCAGCGCTATAATTTCAACTCAGCCTGCGGGCGGCCCACATGGAGCATGCTACTGTAGGAACTCATATCTTGGTGGCTGCTACCAAATAAGCCGGCCTGAGCCGTCCTATCTGGCATAGCTCTATGGAAGTATCATCCATCGCCTGTCAGGATGAGTTTTTTGGTGTCGATAACCGCAATCAGCCAGAGAAATCCTTATTCGCAAGCCTTTCCGACTTATGTTCTGGATGCAGCCTGGTTGCCACAGGTACCCGAGCAGGTATGTTGCAGGATCTGCTTGCCCTCCTCAGGTGTGACGCAGTGCATGAGAACTCCGGATGCGCTTTGACGATGTAAGTCTTCTCTGACTTCAGAAGAGCTGAGCAGGGTACCCGAACCTTGCATTAGCATAGGATTCAGCTAGCGACCCTCATGGGGCATACCCTACCCAACAGAGTTATAGCCAAGCGAGGTACCCGAACCTTGCATTAGCATAGGATTCGGCTAGCGACCCTCATGGGGCGTACCTCACCCAGTCAAGTGATATACGACCCCCGACTAGTGCCGGAAGTCGGTTGTCAGCTCACATGGAGCGTAGCCGGGGAAGATGAACGTCCCGACTGGCGCAAGTACTCGGTAAGTAGCCCTCATGGAGCATCCCGAGTGTATTTTGGCAGACTTGTCCAGCCCCCGAGCGTAGGAGATAGGCTCGCAGCCCTGAGTTCCTGTCACGCGTATCCGGAGTTGGGCCTTCAATATAAAGATATCGGATGAGTAGCATCTGATGATGAAAATAATCACCCGAATAAAATGTATTTTACAATATATGTAAATTCATGTTCTTCCTCTTATTGATATTAATTTCCCCGAGTAGTTGATCCCTTACGTTTAAGCACTCTGCCCGACTAGTCATAGCCCCCTAGCGTCGGGAGTTGGCTAATGGCTCTTTCCCAGACACGCGTTTTGGGTGACCTGAGTTCGACTTTCATGGAGCAAAGTTTCACGGATTAGGATTTATGCTACTTGAGTACTTTTGCAATCATTTAAGAGCAAAAACAGAGAAGAGTGCAGCTTGTGCACCTATTAGGTGTAAGCGGCATTGGCAAGGCCGAGTGAAGAAATATTTATCAGGAAGCGACTTAGCTGTTCGGTATTTCGGAGTGGGGATGTCATCCTTGCGTTTGAGCTTGTGAGCCCCGAGCATGTCACTTGTTGTTCTGATAATCTTCAGTTGTTGAAAGTCGAAGACGATTGTGACCGACTGCACAATGAAGCCGTCATGACTTGCGTTTGCGATTCCCGCTTTAGTCAGGGACCGCATCCCGTTGGTGCCCTCCCGGCTTCTTCTGTCAGGATGCCTTTTTATCTTCAGGGGCCTCAGCAACAGCATGGGCTGAGTCGGCGTATTTGTTCGCCATGTTGAATAGAGCCTTGACAGAGTTGGGAGGCTTCCGAGTGAATTTGTCGATGAACGAGGTGTCTTTGACTCCTTTTTGAAAGGCGGCGATGACGACCTCATCCTTGATGTTTGGGATCGAATTTTTCTTCTCAGAGAACCTCTTGATGAAGTCACGAAGAGACTCGTTCTTCCTTTGATGCAACTGATATAAGTCATGCTCGGAAGATGGCCTCTCGTATGTTCCCTGGAAGTTGGCGATGAAGCGTTCCCGGAGTTCTCCCCAGGAGCCGATTGATTGCTTAGGAAGTCCTATTAGCCATGTCCTCGCTGAGTCGGCTAAAGCGACTAGGAGGTAGTTAGCCATGACTTTGTGATTTCCCCCAGCTGCTCGGATCGCCAGAGTGTAGACCGTGAGCCAGGACTCGGGATTGGTCTTGCCATCGTATTTGTCAATGCCTGTAGGCTTGAAACCCGACGGCCAGTCGACCTGTTGTAGCTCCTGGGTGAAGGCCGGTACTCCTTCATCTTCATGAGGACTCCGACCC
Organism: Oryza meyeriana var. granulata; assembly: GCA_003991445.1. Classification (NCBI taxonomy): domain Eukaryota; kingdom Viridiplantae; phylum Streptophyta; class Magnoliopsida; order Poales; family Poaceae; genus Oryza; species Oryza meyeriana. The sequence goes on along the minus strand of RYFJ01004460.1, from coordinate 21,624 downwards.
CGACTACGGCGGCGAAACCGCTCGTGGTGGAGGCCGAAACGCTCGTTCTCATCTTCCGGTTGGCGTTGCTCATCATCTTCTCGTTCGCGGTGTCGAGCGTTGATGTCCTGCCGAAGATCACATCGTTGTTGGCCTCGAAGGTCCTGATCATCCCGACTGTTGCTTTGACGTCGCCGGTTGTCGTTGGGGCTGCCGAGTGACGCCTGAACGTGCCTCCGTATGGCAGCTGACTGGAGCCAGCCGCTCGGCGTCGCTTTGAGGTAGATGAGACTGCCGTTGGGAATGTCGACCGGTTGGTCGGTATGAGGGTATCACCCGACTGTTGGTGCTGCTGACATGCAGCAGCGATAAGCAGGGCTTTTATCCTTGCGATCGTCGGGGTGGCTTGGTGATCAGGCCCAAGTTGGACCATGTCCAGTAGGGTCGCGGCGGCCACGACGTTCTGTTGTGGCGTGACGAAGACGTCGTGGTCGCCGACTTTTGTTTGGAGGGCTTATTGCTGAGCGGTTCGCCCAGCCCTGCGTAGGCCGTCGTTGCGGGTGTGCAGGCGTCTTGCTTCTTCCTCTTGTTGTTCTCGCAGTCGGTAGGCCTCCTCCTCTTGTTGTTCGTGTAGTCGGCGTGATTCCTGAGTAGGAGTAGAGCCTTTGGTCGCCATGAAGATTTCTCGTGGCGGGGAGAAGCTTGCCAAACTGCTGTCCGACTTAGAGTCGGAATCCGACTGGGAGTCGTAGTCCGACTGAGAGTCGTAGTCGGAATAGTTGATGGGGGTGATTACAAGTCCGACCTCCCTAGATCCGATCTCGAGCGGCTCGGGGCCGTATCCGAGTCGAACTCCAGAGGATCGGGTCTGCCGCGTCGGATGTAGATCGTAGATATCCGCGGCGTCGCCGAGTCCGAACGGGAAATTGACGATCTCTTTCTTTTTTGGCCCGATCTCGGCCGGCTCAAAACCGAGTCCGAGTCGAACACCGAAAGAAAGAGTTGTCCCTAGACTTGGGCGTATGGGAGATCGCCGCAGCATGTCATGAGAGATTGCTGCGGCATCGTGTAGGCCGACTGGCGCAGAGTCGGCTGGTTCCTCGGCCGGTTGGATCGGGTCCGTGTCGGCCAAGGTGAGATTGCCAAACATGTCGGCGACGAAGTCGAGGCTTCCGAATGAGATTGTATCTCTGGGGAAGAGTTTGCCGCTGTCGACTTCGGTTGCTGGATCCATCGAGCTTGTAGATGTAGATCGCGCCGAAGCCCCTACCTGGCGCGCCAACTGTCGATGTTTTACACCGGCAATAAATATATGGGGCTAGTCGGCGGATGTAAACTCGGTGGATTGCAAAGGAACACAGAGAGATTTTATACTGGTTCAGGCTCTCAATGTGAGGTAATACCCTACGTCCAGTTTGTATGTATTCCTTTGAGGATATACGGTGGTGGTTCTGATGAACTTGAGTGCACCTGCCCTCATGGGGCGCCCTGCCTCCCCTTATATACTGGGGGACAAGGTTACAAGGTAGGAGTCCCCATCGGATTACGACTAGGAGATCTCCCCTTAGAGATATAACGCACCCGACTAGGACTGTATATTCCTTTCTATACAAGGCGAAATCTGCCGAATCTAGCTATATCTCTAATTACAAGGCTAGGCCCATCCTCTATCCGAGTGGCCCATATGCTTGTCATGAGGTACCCGGGGCCCATGGCACCCACAGCGTATTTGTTTGCCATATCAAAGAGAGCCCAGACGGTGGCTAGAGGCTTCCGAGTGAACTTCACGATGAACGGGGCGTCCTTTACTCCCTTGCGGAAGGCGGCAATGATGGCCTCGTCCTTGATCATTGGGATTTGGTTGCGTTTCTCGGAGAACCTCTTGATAAAGTCGCGTAGAGACTCGCTCTTCTTCTAGTGCAGTTGATATAGATCATGCTCGGAAGACGGCCTCTCGTAGGTCCCTTGAAAGTTAGTGATAAACCGCTCCCTGAGTTCTCCCCAAGAATTGATCGACCGCCTCGGGAGCCCTGTTAGCCATGTCCTCGCTGTGTCGGCTAGGGCGACCGGGAGGTAGTTAGCCATGGCTTTATGGTCACCTCCGGCAGCTCGAATTGCCAGGGTGTATACAGTGAGCCAGGACTCAGGGTTGGTTTTGCCGTCATATTTCTCGATCCCCGTAGGCTTGAAGCCCGACGGCCAGTCGACGTCCTGGAGCTCGTGGGTGAAAGCTGGAACACCTTCGTCTTTGTGAGGGCTCCGGCTCCGACCGCGGTGGTTAAATCGCTCGTGGTGAAGGCCGAAACGCTCGTGCTCATCCTCCATTCGGCGGCACTCGTTTTCTTCACGTTCGCGGCGCCGAGCGTTGGTGTTGTGGCGAAGGTCGCGTTGTAGTCAGACTCGGAGGTCTTGGTTGAACCGGCGGTCATTCTGGTGACGCCGTCGATCGTTGTTATTGGTGTTGCCGAGTGAAGTTTGACGCGACTCCTCATGTGGCTGATTTGAGCCAGCCGCCCGGCGTCATGCTGATGTAGATGAGCCTGCTGCCGGAGAACCCGATCTGTTAGTCAGAACAATTGTGTCGCCCGACTGCTGTTGCTGCTGACAGGTAGTAGCTGTAATCATCGCCTTGATCTTGGCGATGGTCGGGGTGGCCTAATGATCAGGCCCGAGCTGGAGCGTGTCCAGCAGGGTTGTGGCAACCACAACGTTCTGTTGTGGCGTGACGAAGACGTCATGGTCGCCGACTTTTGTCTGGAGGATCTGTTGCTGAGCGGTTCGCCCAACCTTGCGTAGCTTGTCATTGCGAGCCTCACGGTCAGCTTCCTCCTGTTGCCGTAGTCGGCGCACCTCCTCTTGTTGTTCCTCTTGTAGTCGGCGTACCTCCGGTGGAGGAGTCGAAGCCATGAAGATTTCGCAGGGGATAAGGAGACTTGCTAGACTAGAGTCCGAACTGGTGTTCGAACCGTTGTCCGACCTAGAGTCGGAGTCCGAGTAGTTCATCGGAGTAAGAACGACTCTGACCTCCCTGGATCCAATCTGAAACAGCGCTTGGCCGTGTCCAAACTGAATTGCAGGAGATCAGGTCTGCCGTGTAAGATGTAGATCCGTGGTGTCACCGAATCCACGCGGGAAATTGATGATCTCTCCCCTTCCTAGCCCAACTCGGGCTGGCTCAAGGCCTAGCGTGAGTCGAACACCCAAGGAGAGAGTTGTCCTGTGGCTCGGCGAAGTAGAAGGTTGCTGCCTTAGATTGATGATAGTTGGCACAGTGTCTTGTGAGCCAACTGGCGCGGAGTCGGCTGGTTCCTCGGCCGGTTGGGTTGGACCTACGTTGGCCAAGGTGAGATTGCCAATCTGGTCGGCGACGAAGTCGAGGCTTCCAAAGATTATTGTATCTCCAGGGGAGAATTTGTTGCCGTCGACTCCTATTGTTGGATCCATCGAGGTTGTAGATGAAAAACTCACCGAATCCCCTACCTGGCGCGCCAACTGTCGATGTTTTACACCGGCAATATGATTATGGGGCTACTTGGCGGATGGAAACTCGATGGATTGCAAAGGAACACAGGGAGGTTTATACTGGTTCAGGCCCTCGATGTGAGGTAATACCCTACGTCCAATTGTGGTGGTATTCCTTTGAGGATTTTTGTCGATCAATGATCTTCTGCCCTCAGGAGGCGACCTACCTCCCCTTATATACTAGGGGGCAGGGGTACAAGGTAAGAGTCCCAGCCGAATACGGCCAAGGAATCTCCTCTTAAAGATACAATTTACCTGACTAGGACTGTATATTCTTTATTGTACATGGCAAAGTCTGCCGGGTTCTACCATATCTCTAATTACAAGGCTAGGCACATCCTCTATCCGAGTAGCCCATATGCTTGTGATGAGGTACCCAGGGCCGAGAGGATTTTGGGGAACTGTTGTCCAGGCCTACCCGTCATACACAGGGGAGGGGATGCGCCGAGCCAACATGTCACACAGCGGGAAGGAGCGCCAGTGGGGGCCGATGTTAGTGGCCCGGGGGGAAACTTCCGTGCGCCCATGGTGCCGGTGTGGTGCACGCGCGGCGAGGCGGCAAGGCAGGGGGACGACATGTTCAAATTCAAATTCAAATTTTAATTTGAAATTGTGGGTGCTTATGGGGAGTTTTGGGAAGATTTCAAGGAGATCAAAGATGGAGGGCTAGTATACACACGTGCACAAGGGTATATATCTATACACATATATATACATATATATATATAGGTATGATGGTGGAAATGATAGTGGAACAGGGGTGGAAGGTTGAAACATGTATATATACATGTTTATATATATACATACATATATACACATATATACACATATTGGTGGAAAGGATTTTCGAATAGTGGTTAGATGCCTAATGTCGATGCTTTGCACTGGCAATAAAACTATAGGGCTACTCGGCGAAGGTGAATTCGGTGGATTGCAGAGGAACACAGAGAAGATTTATACTGGTTCAGGCCATCGATGTGAGGTAATACCCTACGTCCAGTTGAGGTATTATTCCTCTGAGGTGGTTTGTGATCAATGATCTTCTGTGCCCTCATGGGCGCCCTGTCTCCCTTTATATACTAGGGGACAGGGGTACATGATAAGGATCCCAGCCGGATACGGCCAAGGGATTTCCTTCTTAGAGATAGAAACTTATCCGACTAAGACTGCTATTCCTTATCGTACAAGGTAAAGTCTGTCGGGTACTATCTTATCTCTAATTACATGATTCGGCCCATCCTCTATCCGAGTGGCCCATATGCTGGTGGTGAGGTACCCGGGGCCCATGGCCTCCACACCTAAGCTGTATGTTTTACTCGAGATTTTCTTAGGGATTCAGGGGAGAGAGAAAATAAGGGGATTTAAGGAAAGGGATCAAAGGGGATATCTTTAGGGTTCCGATTCAGATCTTTGGATCGGATACTAGGGTTTTGGTTTAGGGCTGGATATTTTTATAATCAGTTTTGTTTGAAACCGTTTGAATCTACTAAGTGTGTGCTTCTCAACAATCAGGGCGAGGTGGGTCTCGTCCGATCGAAGTGAAAATGTATCAATCTTTATTTTCTCCGGTTTTCACAATCTCAAGTGTTCGCATCAAACCGGCTCCTCGAGCCAAAACATTTCTCCAGACATCTTGAGTCTTGCTGTCCACGATAGCCCAACTGTAATCATCGGACGACCCGCGTCCTCAACGGCACATCCTTCTCACAGTTCCCAAACCATACATACATTTTGCAAACAGGGTAAAACTAAAACTACGCTAAGGAATCACCTCACATCTGCCCATGACCATGGGCATGGCTGTTCAAACAGTTTTGACCTCTGCATAGGGGGTACACTTTACCCACACGACGCGACTCACTCTAGCCACCAGTTCACACTGATCAGGCACGATCAATGGCCTAGAGGTTTTCGCGACAAGGCATTTCCCGAGTCAACCCAGGTTACCCCATGTCAACTGGAGGGGTCCACGACCAACAACAGGGTAGGTCCCAGACCATACTGTGCCAGGAACCTAGGAGGCCTTCCCCGACCCGCTCCCAGCGATCCATAGTTCAATGACACGCAAGGCGTCCTTAGGCGGCTAGTTACTCAGCCAGGGGCTTTCCCATTTCACCCATGTGGTTGTACTGTCATATGCTCGGATGGAATTCCGAAAGAATCGGTCCTTAAAGCGACCACGCAGGCATCACACACTGGACCGGCCTTGTGTCGCGAGTCTCCATTTTTAAAACTCATTTTATTTCACAAGGCACAGACCCAGGTGTCGGGTTTTCCAAACATTTCGTAAAGCTCAAGTTTTACCCAAAGTGTTTCTCAAGTTTGAAGTCTGAAGGCGGCAGTGGTGGTTACAAGGGAATGGGATAAATCAATGTCAAGGGAATATGTTAAATGCATCAAGTTTAGGAAGGTCCGCCGATTTGACTCGTAGATGGGACCTCACAGATCAGTGCATGCCTATCAATGCAATTTCGCAAATAAAATAAATAAAGTTCACACATATAGGCTCAATTGATCAAAGGTGACTTGCCTTGCTCTAAGTCTTCACGCGTCTTTGAGAATCTTGGCGAAATCCGCTTCGAAACGAATTTTCGACGACCGATTACTATATGCAAATAATTAAAATCTACACAACGACCAAGAAAAAGATCCTACTTAGTACTACTAATAGTGCCATTAGATAGATCTCAATTTTAGAAAATTACTGGAGTTGAAACGGAGTCATCAGATCGACGGATTAAAAGATATGATTTTCCGAAGTTTAATTGCATTTATGGATAAAGGAAAAGGAGATATTGGAAATCTGGGAGGGAATATTCTCGGGAATATCCTATTGCGACAATGACAGATGGGGCCTCTGACCGACGTAGTCCACAGGTCAGTGGGAGGAGAGAGGAGTGCTGGCTGGATGGGCTATGGGCCGAGGGGATCAATACGGTGGCCCACATGTCAGTGCCTCCAAGGGGGGAGAGCTCTCACTGGCAACTAGGGCCACAAGTCAAGGAGTCAAGGGTTCATGGGATCGGTCCGTGGTGGACCGAGGGGCAAGGGCCCACATGACAATGACCTACGGTCCATGGACCAGGTCGACGACGGTGGAAGGGGTGCACGGTGCACGGGGGCGGTTCGGAGTGGATCAAGGCAAGCGGGCCCACATGTCCGTGATTTGGCTTACGTGGGCCATGTGCATGTGTGGGTGAACGGTTGCTGACTCGGTCCATGCGGGTCCGGGCGGGGCCAAGCTGGCGTCCACGCGGAGCAGAGAGGGGGAGGCGAGGCCGAGCTCGAGGATCGGACGGCCGATGCCGTGCAACGCGTTCCGGCAGATAGCGGCGGTTCACGGCGAGAGACGGCCACCGGCTGGGAGAGGAGTTCAAGGGGAATTCCTCCAACAGCTCGGATTGCATTGCCGATAGCGGAGGATGGCTAGTGATGGGGAACCGAGGATGGTGGAGAGAAGGAGGTGGCATCTATGGCGGCGCAACGGGTTCCGGCCACCCGAGGCGGCTCAAGAGAGGAGGAGGGAGTCCAGTGGGTGCAGAGGAAGGGAGAAAGAGGGAGGCCGGGGCTGCGGCGTAGGGATTAGGCAGGGGCTCACCGACGAGAGCGAGTATGGCTCTAGCGGCGAAGAGGTGAGCCGGAAGGGAGGAGGACAGAGGCGTTGGCGCGGGGTCCCTTGGCGAGGCAGCTCCTTGAGCACAATTTGGCACCTCGACTTGACGGAGATGGTGGTACGCACCGTAGAGCGGGCGGTGCCATGGCGAGGAAGATGCAGAGAGGCGTGGCCGAGCTCAAGTTCTCAGGGCTTTGCGGATTGGGGTCCGAGGCGAAAGAAGGAAGGGGGAGGCCTCGCAGGGCTTTTATAGACGAGGAGAGGGGATAGCTAGGTCGATGCGGGGTCGTGACGCCAATAATGGAGGAGTGAGGGGGAATGGCACCGCGGCACGAGATTTATCACGCGGCGGAATTTGGCCGACGGTAGAGATGCGCTAGGCGGCGGATAGGCGGCGTATCCAAGGGTGGAGTTTGGATTTCACGAGCGGGAGAATGGTGCGAGCGTGGACTTGGTAGGGACGGCAATGACGTGTGCCACGCAAGCTCGTTTTTGACCAATTGGTTGGAGGCAGAGACAAAAGGGGGGAGAGAGGAAGGGGAACGCAGGTGTGGGTGCCATGGGCCCCGGGTATCTCATGACAAGCATATGGGCCACTCGGATAGAGGATGGGCCTAGCCTTGTAATTAGAGATATAGTTAAATTCGGCAGACTTCGCCTTGTATAGAAAGGAATATACAGTCCTAGTCGGGTGCGTTATATCTCTAAGGGGAGATCTCCTAGTCGTAATCCGATGGGGACTCCTACCTTGTAACCCTGTCCCCCAGTATATAAGGGGAGGCAGGGCGCCCCATGAGGGCAGGTTGAGTTGGTTCACCAGAATCACCACCGCAAATCCTCAAAGGAATAACACCACAACTGGACGTAGGGTATTACCTCACATCGAGGGCCTGAACCAGTATAAAATCTCCCTGTGTTCCTTTGCAATCCACCGAGTTTCCATCCGCCGAGTAGCCCCATATATTTATTGCCGGTGTAAAACATCGACAGTTGGCGCGCCAGGTAGGGGCTTCGGCGCGATCTACATCTACAAGCTCGATGGATCCAGCAACCGAAGTCGACGGCGGCAAATTCTCTCTTGGAGATACAATCTCATTCGGAAGCCTCGACTTCGTCGCCGACATGTTCGGCAATCTCGCCTTGGCCGACATGGACCCGATCCAACCGACTGAGGAACCAGCCGACTCCGCGCCAATCGGCCCACACGACGCTGCGGCAATCTTCGACGACGTGCCGCGGCGATCTCCTATACGCTCGAGTCCAGGGACAACTCTTCCTTTCAGTGTTCGACTCGGACTCGGTTTCGAGCTGGCCGAGATCGGGCCGAGAAGGGAAGAGATCGTCAATTTCCCGTTCGGACTCGGCGACGCCGCGGATATCTACAATCTACATCCGACGCGGCAAACCCGATCCCCCGGAGTTCGACTCGGATACGGCCCAGAGCCTGTCGAGATCGGATCTAGGGAGGTCGGAGTTACACTCATCCCCATCAACCATCCTGACTTCGACTCGAAGTCGAACTCCGACTTCCAGTCGGACTACGACTCTAAGTCGGACAGCAGCTCGGCAAGCTTCTCTCCGCCACGAGAAATCTTCATGGCATCCAAAGGCTCTACTCCTACTCAGGAATCACGCCGACTACGCGAACAGCAAGAGGAGGAGGCCCGCCGATTGCGAGAACAACAAGAGGAAGAAGCAAGACGCCTGCGCGCCCGCAACGACGATCTGCGCAGAGCCGGGCGGACTGCTCAGCAACAAACCCTCCAAACAAAAGTCGGTGACCACGACGTCTTCGTCACACCACAACAGAACATCGTGGCCGCCGCAACCCTACTGGACACGGTCCAGCTTGGGCCTGATCACCAGGCCACCCCGACGATCGCAAGGATAAAAGCCATGCTTACCGCTGCTGCATGTCAGCAGCACCAACAGTCGGGCGATACCCTCATACCGACCAACCGGTCGGCATCCCCAATGGCAGTCTCGTCTACCTCAAAGCGACGCCGAGCGGCCGGCTCTAGTCGGCTGCACACGGAGTCACGCCAAACGTCACTCGGCAACCCAAACAACAACCGGCAACGTCGAAGTGACCGTCGGGACAACCGGGATCTCCGAGGCCAATTATGGCGCGATCTTCGGCAGCACACCAATGCTCGGCGCCGCGAACGAGAAGAGGACGAGCAACTCCAATTGGAAGACGAGAACGAGCATTTCGGCCTCCACCACGAGCGGTTTCGCCGCCGTAGTCGGGGTCGGAGTCCTCATGAAGATGGAGTACCGGCCTTCACCCAGCAGCTACAACAGGTCAACTGGCCGTCGAGTTTCAAGCCTACAGGCATCGACAAATACGATGGCAAGACCAATCCCGAGTCCTGGATCACGGTCTACACTCTGGCGATCCGAGCAGCCGGGGGAAATCACAAAGTCATGGCTAACTACCTCCCAGTTGCTCTAGCCGACTCAGCGAGGACATGGCTAACAGGACTCCCAAAGCGATCAATCGGCTCTTGGGGAGAACTCCGGGAACGGTTCATCACCAACTTCCAGGGAACATACGAGAGGCCATCTTCCGAGTACGACCTATATCAGTTGCGCCAAAGGAAGAACGAGTCTCTTCGTGACTTCATCAAGAGGTTTTCTGAGAAGAGGAACTCAATCCCGAAGATCAAGGACGAGGTCGTCATCGCCGCCTTTCGAAAAGGAGTCAAAGACACCTCGTTCATCGACAAATTCATGCGGAAGCCTCCCAACTCTGTCAAGGCTTTATTCGACATGGCGAACAAATACGCCGACTCGGCCCACGCTGTTGCCGAGGCCCTCGATGACAACAAGTCACCCTGACAGAAGAAGCGGGACGACACCGACGACGCGGTCCCGACTAAAGCTGGGAATCGTAAACGCAAGTCAGACGGCTCTATTGTGGCAGTCGGTCACAACCGTCTTCGACCTTCAACAACTGAAGATTATCAGAACAACAAGTGACATGCTCGGGGGCTCACAAGCTCAAACACGAGGATGGCATCCCCACTCCCAAATACCGAACAGCTAAGTCGCTTTCTGATAAACATCTCCTCACTCGGCCTTGCTAATGCTACAGCCGCTTACACCTAATAGGTGTACAAGCTGCGCATTTACTTTTTTCCGTTTTTGCTCTTAAATGATTACAAAAGTACTCGAGTAGCATAAATCTCGATCCGTGAAACTCTGCTCCATGTAAGACGAACTCAAGTCACCCAAAACGCGTGCCTGGGAAAGAGCCATGAGCCAACTCCCGACGCTAGGGGGCTATGACTAGTTGGGCAGAGTGCTTAAACGTAAGGGGTCAACTACTCGAGGAAATTAATATCAAAAAGAGGAAGAACATGTATTTACATATATTGTAAAATACATTTTATTCGGGTGATTATTTCCATCATCAGATGCTACTCATCCTATATTTTTATATTGCAGGCCCAGCTCCGGATATGCGTGACAGGAACTCAGGGCTGCGAGCCTATCTCCTACGCTCGGGGGCTGGACAAGTCTGCCAAAATACACTCGGGATGCTCCATGAGGGCTACTGACCGAGTACTTGCACCAGTCGGGATGTCATCTTCCCCGGCTACGCTCCATGCGAGCCCGGCTACGCTCCATGCGAGCTAATAATCGACCTCCGGCGCCAGTCGGGGCTGTGTACTACTCGGCTAAGTAGGGTACGCCCCATGAGGGTCGCCAGCCGAATCCTACGCTACTGCTAGGTTCGGGTACCTTATTTGGTCACAGCTCTGTTGGGTAGGGTATGCCCCATGAGGGTCGCTAGCCGAATCCTATGCTAATGCAAGGTTCGGGTACCCTGCTCGGCTCTTCTGAAGTCAGAGAAGACTTACATCGTCAAAAGCGCATCCGGAGTTCTCGTGCACTACGTCACACCTGAGGAGGGCAAGCAGATCCTGCAACATACCTGCTCGGGCACCTATGGCAACTAGGCTGCATCCAGAACATAAGTCGGAAAGGCTTGCGAATAAGGATTTCTCTGGCTGATTGCGGTTATCAACACCAAATAACTCATCCTGACAGGCGATGGATGATACTTCTATAGAGCTATGCCGGATAGGACGGCTCAGGCCGACTTATTTGGTAGCAGCCACCAAGATATGAGTTCCTACAGTAGCATGCTCCATGTGGGCCGCCCGCAGGCTGAGTTGAAATTATAGCGCTGGTGCTACCAACAGGAGCCGATGAGGTAAACAGATATGCTTCATGAGAGCCTTGTTGCTAAACATATATGTTTGGGTATCTGTCTTATCCACCAGGTCTCGAGGATACATCCTTACAAGGATCACAAGCTGGTCTTCATTAAAATTGGAGATGCAGGTATCTCTCTCGAGTACACCTAACCACGTAATGGATTTATTTTTCATACAGTGGTACTCGGCCTACATGCGTGGCCACCAGTTGCCATGAGCAGCATTATTCCCGCTGACATGACGCGGATGAGTCTAACTTTCGAGTAGTAACACTACTCGGGGGAGACTATAAAATTCTCATTCCCGCTGACATGATGCGGAGGAGTCTAACTTTCGAGTAACATACTACTCGGGAAAGACTATAAACATTCTTCCAGCTGACGAGCTGAAGAGTCTAACTTCCGAATGGGACGCCACTCGGGAAAGACTATAAACCCTTTTCCAGCTGACATGAAGCTGACGAGTCTAATTTTTGAGTAATATATTACTTGGGAAAGACTATAAATAATCATCCCGGCTGACATGATGCCGATGAGTCTGATTTTCGAGTAGTATACTACTCGGGAAAGACTATAAGCACCCCCTTTCCAGCTGACATGACGCTGAAGAGTCCCATATGCGAGTAGCATCCTACTCGGCAAGACTATAAACATACATTCCGACTGACATGAAGTCGAAGAGTCCTACATACGAGTAGTTCCCTGCTCGGCAAGACTATAAATTATATTCCGGTTGACATGATACCAAAGAGTCTCATGTACCAGTAGTAATCTACTCGGGAAAGACTACAAGGTTAAAGATCTTTGACTTCATGTTTAATTGTTTTCACAATTAAGCACAAAGTCGGGGGCTACACCTAATAGGTGCGCCTATTCGGCGCACACTATTCCAACATCTACATCGAGACCTTCATAGCCTCGCTGCCAGCTGACATGAAGCAGGACTCGGGAGAAGCAGCACTCAGACAAAGAGTACTCGGGAGCAATGCACTCGGGAAGACTTCACCGTGGAGGATGAGCACTCGGCATCAGCTGTGACTCAACTATGAAGGTCTCGGGGGCTACTGTGGGTGCCATGGGCCCCGGGTACCTCATGACAAGCATATGGGCCACTCGGATAGAGGATGGGCCTAGCCTTGTAATTAGAGATATAGTTAAATTCGGCAGACTTCGCCTTGTATAGAAAGGAATATACAGTCCTAGTCGGGTGCGTTATATCTCTAAGGGGAGATCTCCTAGTCGTAATCCGATGGGGACTCCTACCTTGTAACCCTGTCCCCCAGTATATAAGGGGAGGCAGGGCGCCCCATGAGGGCAGGTTGAGTTGGTTTACCAGAATCACCACCGCAAATCCTCAAAGGAATAACACCACAACTGGACGTAGGGTATTACCTCACATCGAGGGCCTGAACCAGTATAAAATCTCCCTGTGTTCCTTTGCAATCCACCAAGTTTCCATCCGCCGAGTAGCCCCATATATTTATTGCCGGTGTAAAACATCGACAGCAGGGCGGCTCGGCTGTCCAAGGAATGGCAGCTAGCGGCAGGCCATGGCGGGGGCCAAGGTGACGGTTGGCGGTGGGGCTCGGTGGAGTCCGTCCGCTGCTGCATTTGACCTAACAGAACGGGGGCACGGACGTGGAGAAATCGGCATGACGTCGGGAGGAAGATGATAGCACGGAGAGTGGGGACGCATGCGCGCGTTCGGTGAGAGGCTGACAGGCGGGCCCGGCGCGGGGTGGAGCGAGACGGGCGCACGCACGACTGCGACTTGGGCAAGCGGGAGCCACGTGGCGGCCATCCCGGCGCTGGGAGGTTTAAGAAAATCGGACGGCGTCACGGGTTGGTGACACACGGTGGGCATCGGCATCACGGAGCGGCATGCATGCAGTGAGGGAGGATCGACGGCGGGGAACAGGCCCGGGGGCACGTGGCGTGCATCCAGAGCATGTGCCGGTCTGCGTGTGGATTGAAAGAAATCAGACGGCTAGCGTGCAATGCGGGGACACATGGCATCCATCGGACGGCACTCGGCGGGGGCGCGCGGTGAGTGGGCGAGATGATGGGTCGAGAGAGTGGGTTGCGGCCTAAGGAACAGTGCTCCTTCTTATTTTTTTCTAGGCAAAATTTTAGGGGATTTTGGGGGTATTTTGAGTGGAGATTTGAATTCAAACCACCTACTTGAACTCAGAAAAAATCAAGGGAATCCAGGGGAGTCCCAAGTGGAATATATATAGTTTAGAATTAATTTTACATTTTTGGCCCTCAAGGATTATTTGTAGGAGATTCAAAGGAGAGACATGTTCAAATTCAAATTCAATTTTTAATTTGAATTTGTGGGTGCTTATGGAGAGTTTTGGGAAGATTTCAAGGAGATCAAAGATGGAGGGCCAGTATACACACGTGCATAAGGGTATATATATATAGGTATTATGGTGGAAATGATTGTGGAACTGGGTTGGGAGGTTGATACATGTATATATATATGTTTATATATATACATACATACATACATACATACATACATACATATATATATATATATATATATATATATATATATATATATATATATATATATATATATATATATATGTGGGCACCCAATTATTCTGCACTATAAGAGGTAATTAGTACGATAACGCGAAATATCTAGTTGGATGGGATCTTCAATAAAAACCAAACAAATGCAGTAACCATCCAACCTCATCGTAGCCTTGTCACACAAATCACCAATTATAATGCAAAGCAACCGAACGCCAGACTAAGAACACAAGAGATATTTGGAAGAATAGTTACATCAGTCCACACGGTGAGATATGCCCGTCAAACCACACGAAGGCGGCGACCAAACACGATACATATCTCTGAGGACATGGTCTACGGTTGAACTATTCTCCATGCATCTCAACTGTTCTAAGTCTATACTCATGCAGACTAGCCCTAGGAAAATTGCTAGTCCACACTTTCATCTCTAGCAATGGAATACAATAAGTGGTTGTACAAGTAAGTAAACTAAATTTCTACATCAGAGTTACATAGGTCAAATGACCAAATAATATGATTCAACGGAAGCTTGTCTACCCATACCACAGGCAATCCGACTAGGGGTACACCCCCTAAAGAATCAATCCTGAAGAAGCAACGGAATCCCGTAGCACTCAACCTACAACAAGGTAATCAACGGAAATACAAGCAAGAGTCAGTACATTACCGAAATAATGTACTGGCAATGTCAATCCTACAATACATGCAAGTTCTAAATTAAGGAAAGGCTATTTGTGGGTTTAGTTTTGCATAAAGCTAATTTTAGTTCACAATCATTTGCAACGGTATTTAATAAAACATTAGAAACATGTATAATAAGTAGCGAAGTGATCAACATAATAATTTTTCAACATAATGCCCTCCATGGCAACAAGTCATCATAAATATTGTAATAATCATAGTAGTTCTCATAAATCACCAATCCTCAACCCAATTTCATAAAGCATTTTAGAAACATAAATCTATACTCAATGGACACAACCATGCCACTCATGACCGTGAGCACGGCTAACCGATTAGTTTTGACTCTACAGAGTTTGTACATCGTTACTCACATGATGTGATAGAAGCCCAACGGCTACACTCTAGTTTGTCCGGTACCCGTCGGTACCACCACACTCTTCACGTTGAATGCAGTCTAGAGGTCACAACACAGCTTTTACATTACCTAACATTTAGCCTTGCACCAGCATGAGATGTGTTACTCCACATCGGGGTGCAAACCCGATGCCGTGGGTGGCGGGCCCACGCCTTAAACCCAGCGCCGTGGCGGCAGCCTTCCTGACTCCCCACGAGGCACACAACGTTGTATTAGACACGCTTAGACGCCTATGCCATGAGGTGATCACAGTCCCTCATGGTCCACATAGGTAGCTCCTCTGAACAGCCCTACAGTACATTCGTAGGCACTGCCCTTACTACTCAGCCTACCAAAATGCAAGGCTAAACATCAAGTAACTTAATCCACTATGGCTATCCCATACTAGCACATGTAGTTGTACTGTTTAACATGAGGAATGACACTGAGTTCGGTCCTTAATCGACCCGGGCAAACACTTCCCCTATCGGCGTGCAACTACTTCATATGCACACCACTTGCCGCCCAAGTCTAAAATCGGGTTTTTCATCATTTTAGTTCACAAATAATCAGAGGCTTCACCTCTGTCCAGAAGTTATAAAATTCCCAAAATCTCATTTATAAAGTGATCACAATCTATTCTAGCATATCTCTAAGCATGGCTAAGCAATTTACATATGTATAAGCATGTATAGCCCCAAATAAGCACAATTAAAATGCTCTAATAATTCCTAAGGTTACAATCAGCAAGGATACAAGTTCTAAAGGTTGATCATGCAACAATTTGGTTATAACTACCAATTTCCACAATTTAAATACCGATAGTTGCAAATACGCATGCAATTTTACAAACAACACATTTCATTCCCCAAAACATAGGATTCAATTTGTTCAAGGAGGAGGGGAGAATACTTGCCTTACTCTTGAGTACTCGGACTCCAACTATTTCACTCCTTCACCAATATCGAATTCATTTTCTAAAAGGAAATCATCGTACGATCGTATAAATAGCAAATAATGCGAAAAATTCAAAATGCTCTAATATGCATAAGGTTTATTCTTTAGGTTAATACTGGTCTAAAATGAATTTATGTGAAAGAATTCCTATTTTATCACATTCTGTCTGAGAGTTATGAATTTTACGAGTTCTATACGAAAATACGTCCGAACACGATTTAAGGTCAAAGTTGAAGTTATTCTGATATGTGTGAGATTTATACAGTGACTAGGTACTGGTTTTATATACTCTCTGGTGAACTTATTTTTATCTTTGCACTTGCCATTTGTGAGATATGATTTTTACGATTTTTATGTGTCCTTTTAGTAGTATAAAATATACTGATTATGTGTGGCCTAATTCTGTGCAAACTGAGTTCATAAATGGAAAGTATACATTTTTATAAGAATTACAAAATTGGTTTGACATTTTTCTGAGTTATAATGGATTTCTTATGAATTTTCTAGTTAAAAGTCCCATTTTCACCCTTTATTTACTCTTATAAATTTTTTTGGCAGATTTTCTGTACAGAATGTGCTACTGTTTAATTTACCAGATTGTAGAGAATAAAATTACCAAACCAAAAAAATTAGTTTCACTCAATTTGGAGTTAGGATGGATTTTCTATAAATTTTCAAAGTTAACTCAATTTTCAGTGTAACAGAAAAGCATTTATTTATTTCTTTTATTTTTTTCTAGGATTTTAAATCAATGGGGTCCACCGGTCAGTGAGTGTAAATAAGCAGAAAGGTCCCTGGAGGTCCTGGGAATCAACCCACAATCCTTTCTAGCGAGTGGATCCCGTGCGTCAGCGATGCAGAGGAGGGCGAAGAGACAATGGAACAGACCGTCCGGTCTAGGAGAGGATGGTCCGGCGTGTTAGTCAGGCAAAGTAGAGCGAGGCGAGGCAGAGCGGATCAGCGGCGACCCGACGAGGTTCACGGCGGTGCCGGCGGCGAACGACGGCTCGGCTGCAGTCGGGGCCAAAAGAGAAAGGATAGAGGAGTTCACGGCGAAGCTAAGGGTGGTCTTCTCGTCATCGGCGGTGGCCGGAATCAACGGCGAAAGCGGCGCAGGTGGCGGAGTACTTCGGGCATAGTGGCGATGTTTGGTCTCGAGCTCGATTCGATAGACTATATGCATGCATGTGCATCTAAGAGCTTGTAGAGCCCTCACCAAGCTGTTTCCCGTGGCAGAGAGGCTCTGGTGAAGCAACGGTGACGGAGGAATGGCGCGCCGGCGACGAAAGCTTCGGGTTCCACGGGGAGAGCTCAATCTAGCCGATAATCCCAAGATTTGAGACAGGAACAGGGTTAGATACCTCTTAAGGATGGTATACGCGCGAGGAATTGGACCACAACTCACCAGAGACAGGCAATTGCACGGCGGCGGCTTGCGGCCGGACTTGGGGACGACGACGCCGATCTCCTCGTTGGCTCTACCTCCGGTCAAGGTTCTTGGGGCATTCTGCAGCTAGTGGAGACACGGGCTCGGCGGCGAGGTGGCTCGGGCTGGGATCGCCGGAATTCGCCGGAACAGCGAAGACATCGCGGCGGTGCTCTCTGGACCAAAAGTGAGGACGGGGACGACTTCAGCCGGCGGTCCCTAGGGTAAAGTGATACAAAAATGGATCGGTTAGGGGATGGTGATCACGTTCCAATGGTTAGGGAAGGACAGATCTCACCGGAGTTGAATCGAGTTGGATCGAACAGCTGCCGGCGTCGGGGAAGACGGTTCTGTTGCCGGCTATTCCAAGGTGGTTTGTTTGGGTTTCTCTGGGGAACGCGATGTGATCGAGGAGGAGATGTCCATGGCGGATTTTCACTACAAATGGGGAAGCTTGACGTGGAGCAGGTCGGCCATGGTGTCCCTGGGCGGTGCCGACGCGTGGAGGGGTGGTGTGGCGTGTTCCTGGCGTGGAGAGGGAGCTTAGGCGGTTCCTCTAACTGTCAGGTGGCCCAGATGTCTAGTGGGTTCCACTTGGAAGTAAAGAATGAGAGAGGAGTCATGTAGAAGCTAAGTCTTGCTAGCTGGCAAGCGTGTTTTACTAAGTTACCAAGGGGTATAAATCTGGGAAAAATTACTGTGGGCAGTAGGTGGTATTGGCTAGCTCTGTGCCAAAATTCAGAGTTGTGGGACTTGTGGATTTCTCTGGAGAAAATGGCAAAGTTCGGCCAAAAAGCAGTTTCTGCTGTGCACTAGTCTGAGTCAGTGAGCTTTGCCCTATTATTTTATGTTCAAGTTTTGTGAAGATTGTACTGAAATTTTTAGTGCTATTAGTTAACAATCTAATCCAGGTTCTGGTAAATTTTGGTGAGAATGTGATTGATGGATTAATTCTGGCAGAAGTGTCAAGTATGCTGTCTGCAGGTGAAAGTTTTTCTGTATTGCTGAATTAAGAGTACTTATTTGAGACACTTATTGAATTGATGAAATTTGGTAAAAATTAATGGAGATAGAGAAGAATGTTATTAACTTGCTGACCAAATTTTGTTGCTAGAAGTGATCTGGTTTATTTTTGGTGAATTTGCAAAGTAGGGTTGTTGATCCAGTCTTTCTGCAGTTTCATTTATTTCTCCAGTGCCTTGATCTTATCATTTTATGTGTTTTATTTGGGAGATAAATCAAACCAAAATTCCTGGTGGTAGGATTCTTGTTGACACACCTTTTGGTATAATTTCACTGCCTACTTAAACTTCATTTTTATTTGGTGAATTTTAGAAGTATACCTATTCATCTTTAGCTAGCTTCCTAGTTTTGCTGATTTGAGGGATTTGATTGGAGTATTTATTGAAGTGATAAAATCATGTAAAATTTACAGTGGATTAATTATGTGGGATAGTGTTTACAGGAATTTTTCTATAATTTTAAGTTAGACCTATTCTCCTTAGAAATTATTTAGGCTATACAAATGTATATGCATCCTATTGTGGAAATGCACTTTAAGATCCAAAAACAATCCAAATAAAGAGTATGCACATGAAATGATAATGATTTATTTATCTCCATATTATATGTCAAACTTTTATCTATACATATTTAGTCATATTACCTTTCATTATTTATATTGTGACTTAGGGTAAGTCTTTAAATAAGTTAAGAATTTTAACTATTAAAGTTTTAGCGTTTCTTTTCCAAGAATTTACTTTAGTAGTTTACCTCTGATTATTGCTCCCTAGTTTGGAAATTATAGAGTTTTACTTTTGAGGTCTTTTTGTTAATTTGTTTTTGGTTAGAATTTCGAAAGTCGAAATTCTGGTATGTTACAATATATGTATTGGTGGAAAGGATTTTCGAATAGTGGTTGGATGCCCAAGTCGTATGTTTAACTCGGGATTTTCTTAGGGATTCAAGGGAGAGAGAAAACAAGGGTATTTAAGGGAAGGGATCAAAGGGGATATTTTTAGGGTTCCGATTTGGATCTTTGGAATGGATACTAGGGTTTTGGTTTGAAACATTGGATCAGATATCGAAGTGAAGATTTTTGAGCAAGGATTCAGAGGGGTTTTCGCCGTCAGGGTTTTAGGAGCGAAGTTCGAATACGACGATTCGAACTCAGAGATTGATTTAAGAACAGGGGTTTTGAGAGGTTGGGTTTTGAGATCAAGGACAAGAGGACGAACTGAGATCCATGCATGACTTAGACGACAACACCAAAACACAAGATCAAAATTTCACGGATAATTTAGTAAAAATAGAATTTAACGTTCTCGCTGAAAGCGGGGCATTACAGCCCGCAGAAGGGCAAACGACGACACCGTAGCGAAGCGGCGAGAACAGAGCATGGCGCGCGACGCTTGGCGGCTGGAAGCGGCACACAACTTGGGGAAGCAGAAGGGCGGCAATAGGCAGCGGTGGAAACTAGGGCTCTGGGAGGCGGGCGTGACGTCTAATATAGAGGAGAAGACGCTAGGACGTAAGCGGCGGGTTGGCGGCACGGCTCTGAGGTTGGCAGTGGCGAAGGCGTGGAGACAGCGCATGCTGGGCCGGGCTGGGAAGGCGATGTTTGGGCCGCGGCGATGGTGGACGGGCTGGGGGTGGCCGCGCAAAATTAGCTAGGCTGAGGTAGCGGTGGGCGCAGCTGGGGCGAGTGAGGGGTCAGACGACGCCGGGTCTGGCCAGACTAAAGAGAGGGAGAAGAAAGAAGAAGGGAGGAAGAGAAGGAGAAAAGAAAAGAAGGGACAAAAGGAAAAAGAGGAATAAGATAGGAAAGAAAAGAAAAAAGAGGAAAAAGGAAGGGGTTTTCTGGAAATTCCCTAAATTTGGAAAATAGGAATTCTCAGGTAATTTAGAAAATAACAAGGAATTATTGAAGCATTCGAATATGGGAATATTTCAAAAATATTGGAATATTGGAACATTTTTAGAATTGGAAAATTGAGAATATACAAAATTGGATTATTTGGGATGTGTAGAATATTGAAAATATTTTGGGAATAAAGGAATTGACGACGATATTTTATGGAGACTGAAATTGGGCAAAACTTGGAATATTTGAGGATTTGAATTTATTTTAACTGAAATTAGATTTCAAGGAAATATAGAAGATTTATTCGCCAAGGAAATGGATTTTGGGAATTAAGAGATTCAAAGATTTGGATATCTTGGATAAATCCGAGAATTACTGGATTTTGGATTTTTGAGGAGATTTTCGGAATCGAACTTTCAGGGAATCAAGGATTCGGGACCAATGCGAAACATATAAGCGGCAGGGGAACCAGAGTTCAGTTGATTAGAGAGATTACAAAAGGATTGGAGGCAGGAAGACCCGAAATTTGGGGAAGATAGCTTTGTTTCATTTAATTAATTACTAAATATGATCTTTGTAATATTAAAATTAATTTTGGAGCTCCGAAAAATTCGGAGAAATTCCAGAGAGTTTATTAAACCATGAGAATTTATCAGAAGCAAAAACCACCACAAACCTGTGCATCCTGAAAATTGACTAATTAAATTATGAACCAAAATTATGAACCGTCAAAACTTTTGCATAAATTGCATCATGCTGAGGTTGTTCCCTTTTATTTTATATTATGGTGCAAACCTAATATAAATATTTAAATCCTGGACTAACATTTAACTGCGTATCCAAATGATTTTAATGGAATTAAGTTTAAAATAAAGATTAAGTTGGGGAAAAGCCATTTGGGAATCATAATAAATAGTATAGTGGTCTTAATTAAAAATCTTATGCTAATGAAATTAGGCTAAAGGAATTACTAACGGAGGGAGGATACTAGATCTATACTTCAGAAGAAACCCCAAATAAATATAAATTTTCCTCTAAATTTTGGATTGTTTGGCCATTTTGTAGTTAAACCCTCCTTTCATTAATTCTCTTGCAATCGGTCCTTCCTCCCCAATCGGCCACGCAGCCTGAGACCGCGAAGCCAACTACTTGCCTGCTCACTCGATCGCCGCCGTATGCGGCCGTAGCCCAAATCAGCCAGCATTAGGCAATCTCGTGCCCATGCCTATCTACGCCGCCGTGATCGGCGTGCTTGGGATTTCTAGCTTCGCATTCCACTACGCGCAGCTGCGCGTCGCGACGCACACTGACCACCGTCTCATGTCAGCTCGATCTCAATCGAGGATGCGCCATTACTCCACATCTAGCATCGCAGGATCCCGGTGGCTCAGTGAGTTCCAATCGTCGTCACTCT
>RYFJ01001677.1:0-148201 GCA_003991445.1 Oryza meyeriana var. granulata | reverse complement strand
TCCTCAAGATAATGGGGGTCTCGAGGACGCGCCGAAGCCTGAAAAGGTATTCAGACGAGCGGGTTGCCGCCGCGTGGCCCAGACCCAGCGATGACCAAGGTCCATCTGCCCGAGGGCGGAGCATTGAGCCAGTCGGCAGAGGGATTTCCGAGGAAGACGACGCCCGAGGAAGCGGCTGGAGCTGATCTCACAGGCGAAGGCCGACTGCTGAGAGTGGGGGCGAGTTACCGGACCTGTCTGGTGAGGCATATATTTTGTAAGTCGGTGGTATACAATATGCGTTTCATATACGATCAGTGTGTGAATGATAGTGTGGTCATGCCGCCAAACTTATTATTCGTTGTCATTACTTTACCCGCCATTTGTAGCTGGCACGCGAGTTATTCGAATAGAACTTGATAAAATCGTTCAGAAGGAAGATGCTTACTCGGGCGGACGGCATCAGTCGTGGCAAGGCTTGATAACGGAGGTGACGATAAGCTTGTATGTTAATTGACAGAACACAGTATATTACAATGCAGCCCCGACTCACTGACTCGTTGGAACAAGGGCCGTAGTGAGCCAGAGGACAAACTGGTAACACAGTGGAAAGTAAAAGCTCAGGTTATAAAAGGACGTAGCTGGTTCTATATTCCAGTGAGTTGGGATGAGGACCGCCGTCTTTGGGTCTTCAGGTCGGTAGGCGCCTGGCCGCGTGGACTCAGCTATGATGAACGGCCCTTCCAGATGGGGGATGTTTATGCCTGTCCTTGGTGGTTGTATCTTCCTTGAACGGATCCCCGACGCAGAAGGCGCGGCCACGGACATTTGCTGATTGTGGTAGCGACGCCAGGCCTTGAAGATACTTGCCGACTGGATTGTTGCGGCGTTCTTGCTTCTTCGCTGATCAATTCGATCAGTCGGGTGCTGTTTGGAAGCGTCCTCGAGTAAGCCCGGACTCGCGAGAGCCGAACTGTATCTCAGTCGGTAGCATGGGCGCTCAGTACCGTAGACAGGAAGAAAGGGGATTGCCCTGTTGCCGCGACTAATGCCGTGGTGGTCTGAGGAGAACAGGAGAACGGATGGTAGTTTTGTACGCACCGACCCGCATTATGGTTTGTAGTCGGTCGTATATCCTGGCTGATGCCTTGTAAGCCATGATGCCGTTGTCGCTCAAACCTGCCCGTTGCTCCGCGGTGGTGTCCACAGACGCATAGCAGATCTTGATGCCGAAGTCGTCGCAGAAAATCTTGAATAGGCCTGCCGCGAACTGAGGTGCCGTTGTCGGTTATGATGCGGTTAGGGACCCCAAACCGGTATAAGAATACTCAAGATGAAGTCCTTTGCTCGTGCCGCTGTGATTGTTGCGACAGGTTTAGCCTCAATCCACTTGGTGAATTTATCCACTGCGACGAATAAATGTTGTGAAACCCTCCTGGCTTTCTTGAATGGCCCGACCATGGTCGAGCTCCCCCATACTGCGAATGGCCAAGAGAGGGGATAGTCTGGAGTTCCTGGGCGGTGAAGATTTGTCTGTCTTGCGAAGAACTGGCAACCCTCGCACTTGCGAACGATGTCTTTGGCGTCTGGTGACTGCTGGTGGCCAGAAGAATCCTGCCGGTAAGCTTTCCGACTAACGTCGCTGGATGCAGCGTGGTTGCCACATATGCCCGAGTGGGATTGAATGCAGGATCTGCTTGCCGTCCTCGGTGGTGACACAGCGCATGAGGACACCGATGCGGCTCCTTCGGTACAGGTCTTCTCCGACTAGCAGGAAGCTTTTGCTTCGACGCTTGATTTGCTCGGCTTGATTGCGATCTTCTGGGAGTTCATCGTCAGGAGGAATTTGAGAACAGGACCCTCCAGTCTTGACATATGTGCAGCACTTGTCGTCGGTGATCGGGGTAGGCTCGCTCCCGACTGCTCTTGTGCCGGTTTCTTCTTGACTGATGGCTCCATAAGTTGCTCGACGAAGATTCCAGTCGGGACCGGGCTTCTCGCTTGATGCCCATGTTTGCCAGCTCATCGGCCGCGTCGTTGGTACTTGACGCAGGAACGTGTGTGATTTCCAGCCCATCGAAACTTGTTTTCCAACTTGCGGACCTCCTGAGCAGTATGCCGCCATTGTGTCGTGCGAGACAGTGTCCAGTCTTTCATGACTTGGTTGACCGCAGAGGGTTGGGAGTCTCCGCGCAACAACCAGTCGACGTATGCCGAGTGATATGGCGATGCGGAGCCCGGTGAACGAGAGCCCTCGTACTCGGCGACGTTGTGGGAAGCCGGGAAGTGGATTTGTAGTACGTACTTTCAACTTTTCGCCAGGGGGATGTCAGTATGACACCAGCCCCGGCACCGCCGATGCCGTAAGGAACCGTCGAAGTACATTGTCCAGTACTTCTAGCTTTGTTGTTGGTGTTGGGAGTGTGAACTCTGTCCACTCCCACGAAGTCGGCTAGAGCTTGGGATTTGATAGCTGTCCGTGGCTGAAAGGTGATCTCGAACGCCATCAGCTCGAGTGCCCATTTAGCGATTCGGCCGGTGGCCTCGCGATTATGAAGGACATCAGGCCGAGTGGAAACGCTGTGACCACCGTGACTTGAATGTGCTGTGAAAGTAGGTGCACCAGCTTTCGGACTGTGATGAGTAGCCGTATAGCAGCTTCTGGACCTGCGGGTATCTTGGTTTTGGAGTCGGCAAGGACCTCGCTGACAAAATAGATTGGCCGTTGTATTTTTTGAAGATGACCCTGTTCAGATCGCTCCACTACCAGCACCGTGCTGACTACCTGTGTTTGTTGCCGCCAGATAAAGCATTAGTGGTTCTGGGCAGGGGTGACGCTAGCACAGGGGGTGGATGTGAGGAATTGTTTGAAGTCTTCGAAGGCTTGCTGGGCTTTCCGGGTCTACTGAAAGGTGTCCGCCTTTGTTGAGGAGCTTGAAGAAGGGCATGCCCTCGTTCGCCCAGTCGGGAGATAAACCGACCTGAGTGCCTGCCGCCATGCAGCCTGTCAGCTTCTGGATGTCTTTGAGGTTGGTCGGGGTCCATGTTCTTGATGGCGTTGACTTTCTCCGGGTTAGCCTCGATGCCGCGGTGCGAGACGATGAAGCCGAGTAACTTTCCCAGACGGCACCCCGAAGGTGCACTTGTCCGGGTTCAACTTCATCTTGAATCTTCGAAGGGTTTTGGAAGTTTCTTCCAAGTCGTCAATGAGGTCTTGTCTGGATTTAGACTTGATCACCACATCGTCGACGTAGGCGTTCCACGTTGCGCCGATCTGAGTGTGCAGACAGCGCTGAATAGCCCTTTGTAGGTTGCGCCTGCGTTTTTTCAGACCGAACGGCATTGTGTATATTAGCAATACGCTCCAAACGGCGTGATGAAAAGATGTCTTTAAAACAGTTTTCTTGTTCCTTCAAGCTAATTTGATGATATCCCGAATAACAGTCGAGAAACTGAGTAGGTCCGTGGCACCCCGCATGGAGTCGACCACCTGATCTAATCCTGGGAAGGACCAAATGGGTCCTTGGGGCACGCTTTGTTTGAGGTCGGTGTAAGTCGATCGCACGCGCCATTTTACCGTTTTTTCTTCCGGACCAGGACTGGGTTGGCCAGCCAGTCCGGGTGGTAGACTTCCTTGATGAAGGCCGGCTGCGAGGAGCTTGGTGATTTCCTCCCGGATAGCATCCTTGCGGTCTTGAGCGAAGCGCCGGGCAGCCGTTGTTTGACCGGCTTGGCGTCTGGCTTTACGTGTAGGGCGTGCCTCGATCACCTCCCTTGGTAGCCCGGCATGTCGGACGGTTTTCCACGCGCAGAGATATCTTTGTTGGCTTGGAGGAAGGTGACGAGCGGCGTCTTCCTATTTGGGGTCGAGTCCGGTCCCGACTAGCAGTCTTGGAGGGGTCGGAAGGGTCCAGGGGGATCTTCTTCGTGGTCAGAGTCCGCTGAAATTCCGACTTTCGCTGCTTTTTTCGCCGGAACTGGATCTTGAATGGTCGACTTCAGATGTAGTGGCGTTGCCGAATGCTGTCGGCGCCGACTGCCGCTTCTTGTGTTTGAGCCAGCTCGCAGCTCTCCTTGTCGCAGGTGAAGGGCTTGCTTAGCGTCGCCGGAGGGAGAGGACGCTGCTGCTGGCCCCGGGCATCGTTCAGCACCATGTATGTGTAGTGCGGAATCGCCATGAACTTGGCGGGCCCGGTCGTCCGAGTATCGCGTGATACGCGGTCTCGAAGTCGGCGACCTCGAAGTGAGAAAGTTTTCCGTGCGGAATTGTCCCGCGTGCCGAAGGTGTACCGGCAAGGTTATCTGCCGCGAGTGGGGGTTGATGACAAGCCGGGGGATTATCCCATGGAAGGGCGCGGTGCCGGCATAGTTCCTGAACGAGGAATTCTCATCTCGTCAAAGTCTTTGGCGAACAGGATGTTGAGCGCACTGCCTCCGTCGATGAGGTTTTCTTCAGCCTAATATTTTTGACGACCGGACCAGGACGAGTGGGTATCGTCCCGGGTGGGAAACCCGATCTGGGTGATCCGCAGAGCAGGTTGAAGGTGATAGCCATCTCTGACCAGCGCAAGTATTGGGGGGCATCCGTTGTGGAGACCGCGTTAATGTCCGCGCTGATAGCTTCTGCTTGCGCTTGGATTCGTACGCGAGTGGCCCCCCGAAGATGTGGTTGAGTTCGGCTTGGGGGTCCTGGAAGTCGTCAGCGCGGACCCGAGTCTGGCTTGTCCTTGTCCTTGTCGCCGACGGCAGATGATGAAGCCTGCTCGGAGGCAAACTTCTTGAGCATGTGGCAGTGCTTTGGCTGCGTGCCGGCCCTTGGGGTGAAAGGGGCAGGCCCGCTCATGACTTTCCTGGTAGTCCGTTCCGCTGGGCGTGGACCGACTGCGCTCCATGTTAGCCACTCGTTGTCCGACTTCCGCTTGCGGCTGCCAGGCTTGTTCTGAGGCTGCCCCCCCCCCCTCGTTGTCGGCTTTTGCCCTGTTGTCTTTTTGTCGGGGCTCCTTCTTCTCGTCGAAGGCCTCTGCGACGGCTTCAGCTGAGTCGGCGTACTTGTTGGCCATGTCGAAGAGAGTCCGGACGGTGGAAGGTGGCTTTCGAGTGAACTTCGCGATGAGCGGGGCGTCTTTTACTCCTTGCGGAAGGCGGCGATGACGACTCGTCTTTGTTGTTTGGGATTTGATTGCGCTTCTCGGAAAACCTTTTGATGAATTCCCGTAGAGACTCGTTCTTTTTCTGATGCAGTTGGTAGAAGGTCGTGCTCGGAAGCCGGTCTCTCGTAGGTCCCCTGAAGTTTGCGATGAACCGTCCCCTGAGTTGTCCCCAGGAACCGATCGACCGCCTTGGGAGGCCTGTCAGCCATGTCTCGCCGAGTCGGATAACGCGACTGGGAGGTAGTTAGCCATGGCTCTGCTGTCGCCTGCCCAGCAGCTTGAACTGCTAGGAGTAAACGGTGAGCCAGGACTCTGGGTTGGTCTTGCCGTCGTACTTTTCAATCCCGGTAGGCTTAAAGCCGACTGGCCATCGGACGTCCTGTAACTCCCGAGTAAAGGCTGGGATGCCTTCATTATGCGTGAGGACTCGGCTTCGGTTTTGGCGGTGTAGTCGCTCGTAGTGAGACCGAAGCGCTCGTGTTCGTCCTCCAGTCGGCGGCGTTCATCCTCTTCGCGCTCTTCGCGCCGGGCAGTTTATAGTGTGGCGAAGATCGCTGTTGTAACCGGCGGATCGGAGGTCTTGATCGTGTCGGCGGTCGTATTGGTGACGCCGCCGTTGTCGTAGTTTGGGTATTGCCGAGTGTTGTTTGGCGGGATTCTTCATGCTGCCGGGTGGAGCCGCTGCCCGTCGTCGTGCTGATGCAGATGACTCCGCCGCTGGAGAGCCCGTTTCGACGGGT
This sequence comes from Oryza meyeriana var. granulata, assembly GCA_003991445.1. Taxonomy (NCBI): domain Eukaryota; kingdom Viridiplantae; phylum Streptophyta; class Magnoliopsida; order Poales; family Poaceae; genus Oryza; species Oryza meyeriana. The sequence goes on along the minus strand of RYFJ01001677.1, from coordinate 142,332 downwards.
CGGTACGTGAGTGTTGCCTGACTGTTCTTGCTGCTGGCAAGGCGGCAGCAGTAATCATCGCCTTGGATCTTAGGCGATGGTTGGTGTGGCCTGATGGTCCGGCCCAAACTGGAGAGTGTCCAGCAGAGTTGCGGCGGCCACGACGTTCTGTTGTGGCGTGACGAAGACATCGTGGTCGCCGACTTTGGTCCGGAGGATCTGCTGCTGGCGCTCGCCCCGCTTGTCGAAGCCCGTCGTGCGAGCTTGTCGGTTGGCCTCCTCTTGTTGCACTCGCGCGCCTCCTCATGCTGCTCCTCTTGCAGTCGGCGCACCTCGGAAGGTGGCGTTGAAGCCATGAAGATCTCCGGGGGAGGAGGAAGCTTGCCAAGGTGGAGTCCGAGTTTGATGCTCGAACCCCCATCCCCGACTTAGTGTCGGACTCCGAGTAGATTTATCGGAGTTAGGACGACTCCGACCTCCTAGATCCAATCTGAAACGGTTCACGACCGTGTCCGAACTGGATCGCTGGAGGTCGGGTCTGCTGCGCGGGTTGTGGATGCACAGTGTCGCCGAATCCGTACGGAGAGATTGGACGATCTCTCCCTCTCTTGGCCTAACCCGCGCTGGCTCAAGGCCTAGCGCGAATCATTTTGGACGCCGAGGGAGAGAGTTGTCCCGATGTCCGGCGACGTGAGGGACTGTCGTAGTAGATCGTCGAAAGAGATGGGTGACGTCCCTGGGGCCGACTGGCGCAAACGCCGGCTGGCTCTTCGCTGGCGAGATCGGATCTGCCTCAGCCAAAGAAAGGTTTGCCGAGTTGATCGCGACGAAATCAAGGCTCCCGAAGGTGATGGTGTCTCCGTTGGAGAACTTGTTTGCTCCTGACTCCGTTGATGGGATCCATCGAATCTGTTGATGAAGAACTCGCCGGTCCCCTAACCTGGCGCGCAACTGTCGATGCTTTGCACCGGCAATAATACTATGGTACTCGGCGAACTGGAATTCGGTGGATTGCAGAGGAACACGAGGGAATTATACTGGGTTCAGGCCCTCAAGGGTGAGGTAATACCCTACGTCCAGTTGAGGTTTATTCCTTGAGGTGGATTTGTGATCAATGATCTCGGTTGTTCTCTAGGGGCGCCCTGCCTCCCTTTATATGCTAGGGGACAGGGGTACATGGTTAAGGATCCCAGTCGGGATACGACCAAGGGATTTCCTTATTAGAGATAGAATCCTATCCGACTAAGGCTATATTTCCTTATTGTACAAGGTACAGCCTGCCGGGTGCTATCTTATCTCTAATTACAAGATCTGGCCCATCCTCTATCCGAGTAGCCCATGTGCTTGTAGTGAGGTACCCGGGGCCCATGGCTCCCACACGTCCACTGACCACGGTCTGCGGTGTTGCTGATATAGCTTGTTGGCTGGCTCCTGGTGCTGGCGTCTTGGTTGAGGTACTTCCTAGATTGAACTTCATGGGAGTAATGTTCTTGGGAAGAGGACAGTTGTTGGCGAAATGGTCTGGGTCCTTACAGTTGTAACAGCGACGTGTAGTTGCTTGACTTCCGACTCCCTGCACTAGCTGAATCGGAGTAGACGAGCGAGGTGTCTGAGTGTTTGGAGGTGGCATCTGTGGAATAGTCCTAGAGTGTAGGGTAACTGTCTGACGACTGTACTGTAGAAACGTTCCACGTTGTCCGCTGGCTTGGGCTACCGCATTTGGCTCATGCTTGTGCTTGTGATCCTCACCAAACTTCTGCGCTCTTCCTATAGAAGGAGAGTCTTGTTCACACAAGCTTTGGAAAGCTGAACTGAAATCATGGGCAACCATCCAACCTTAAGCCCAGAATTGAAGACCTTTTTTAGGAAGTGCCACTAACGATCTGCATCTCTAGCAACATCTTCTAGCGCATAGCAGACCAGAGTAGTGAACTGGGTCAGGTACTGTTGAACCATCTTGTTGTTCTGTTGAAGAGTACGGAACTCTTCCTTCTTCATCTCTTTGATGCCAGCAGGACATAGTAATCACGAAAAGCTGCACGAAACTCCTCAAAAGTTAGGGCTTCAAGGTCATCCAAACCACCCCTAAGATTCTCATACCAGTCTAAGGCAGCTCCTTCTAACTGTTGGATAGTGAAACGGACTTTCTCTCCATCAAAGCACTGAGTGATCTCCAGCTTGCGTTCCATGGTACGCATCTAGTCTTCCGCATCAAGTGGAGTACCCAATCCCTTGAAAACAGGCGGCTTGGTACGCAAAAATTTAGACATCTTACTTTGTGGAGGGGGAGCATGAACATGGCCCTGCGGCTGCTGCTGTTGTTGTTGGTTTCTGAAGTTGTTGCATCATCATCTCATGAGCTCGGTCTGGGCTGCATGAAGGCTTGAAAAATTTTTGTTGGTTTCACTTGAGGTGCTTGGGATTGTTGTTGACCATCTGGCTGAGCATCATTGTTCTGGTTACCTCCACTGTGACCCCTAGTCCTGGTGTTCACCATCTGTTCAATATGTGGCCCGTTAGATAGGTACTAGGAAGGAGAGAACAGCTCTAAGAAGAAGGGCAACCAATCGGGTAGAACAGCACGCCTAGACCAAAACAAACGTACGAGAAAATCAAAAAAAGAAAGAACCAAAAACCAAAACATAAAAAAAACAACGCCTCTAACACACAACCTTAACGACTTACTAATGTGAACTACTAACAACAGGCAAAGCGACCCAAAACAAGAGCCACTTCTATAGCTAAATCCTGGTCCGCGACGAAGCTTCACGAAACCCAAAGCATCACTGGTGTAGATCCTCCTTCCATGGCTGACGGTAGAAATTAAAGCAGGTAAGGGAAGATTTCCAAAAAGGAAAGAGTCAAGAAAGAGTAAGTAAAGAAGGAACAAATTATATTGTTTTGCGATTCTTTCAAAATAGCTTTGAAGTACGACCAGGCTAACTAAAGCTGCAACCTACAATCGACGTGGCTCTGATACCAACCCTGTGGGACCCCAAACCAGGACCCTATGTGTACACGTACTACCCCTAGGATCACGCTAGTACACACAGTCGCAAGAATAATATCACAGCCAACATCACGAAGAAACCAAATTATTTATTAATAATTGACTGTGAAAATTGCCTTATGGCTAAAGTTTACATTTATTATGCCACGAATGGGCCTAAAAAACAAGATAGCAGCGGAAATAAAATAAATACGTGGAAGCTCCATTTAACATGCCATAGGCAGTCAAACTGGGGCACACGGCCTATTATCGTCTTCAGCAGCCAAACTCCTCCAAAACAGTTAGAAACTTTCTTCTGGAATTGGGAGAATTGCAAGGTGAGTACATGGAATACTCAGCAAGTGCACGAAAATATGCATATGCACAGCTGACAAAGAAAAGCTGAGACTATTTTTGCATAACACAGCAGATTGGGTTATAAACAATTTATAAACAGAGATCAACCAACATTCTAAACAACGGGTGGTTACCATCCAACTATCCACCACAGGACCACATAGCTAAATTCATTTTCCCGCACACAGATTTGACGCCAAAAAATCGCCGGATTTAGTTCGGCGTCGGGTTGACACGCGAAGGCCTAGAGATTTGCTTTACTCCAGTGCAGGTCCTAAAGTGTTGAGGTTCGTAGGCGTGCCAGTCAATTTGACCCTGTAATTGACAAGGAGAAAAACGTTAGATCAATGAGCCAATCGCTGAACCGATCTAGACTCGTTTCATCGGCCGATGCCGATAAGCACTGTAGCACTTATACATCGACCAGAAGCCGTGATGGCAGGAATAATAACTAATAATAAGCAAACATTAAATTAGCCGATCATCGAGATACTCAAAAACCGGCTATAAACTTGGTAAAATAAGCAAGCAGAATGCATGAGTAAAATAAACTAAAGGAACTCTAGCCGATCGTGGTTAAAGTTACTTGATATCGCTGTGTAAATCCTGTCCGTGCTCGTGCCCGGGTCCCTTGCTACATCGGCTCCCGAGATCTTCATCCGCTGTCCATACCCGTGCCCGAGTCCTTACCTAAGCTCGTGCCCGGTCCTCCCCTGATGTTGTGCCCGGGAACTTGGTTGGGATCGTGCCCAGGAACTCGGTTGAGCAGAATAAACCAATCGTGGCTACCTTAGGCCGATCGCAACAGTAATACAGCAAGGATGTATAACAAGGCAAGCGATAACATAAATGATAAACAACCGACGATCTGCCAACTACTGAACAGGGGGCATGGACATCGCTGGAGGCCGATGACAAAAAGATAATAGAATAATAAAACTATTAAGATAAATAAATGCAGAAAAGTCGGCCTCAACAGAAACTTATCGGCTAGCACTTCCGATAAAGACGCGGCATAATACCCATCGCTCATCAAGAGTGAAGCTATCATCATCGGTCTAGTGATCGGACCCAACCCGTTGCAGCACAGACTGAGGACGATAACGATACCTTGATAGGCCGATAGGTCTGATGCGATCGTGATGTAAAAACATGATAAACTTACCAGCTAATACATCCCGATAAAGACGCCTGCGCATAAAGCATCAACTAGCAGGAACGATTTATCGCTAGCAGCTTAGTAGGTCGGAACCTAACCGATGCAGCACAACTGATGATAAATCGCTCCTAGTAAGCCGATACGATCTACGCACGCGTGATGTGACTTATACCTAGTCAATCTATGAGATCAAACTGAACTGATGCAGCCATAGATAAAATAGATATACCGTGGTAAGCCGACTACCATAAACCTACTAGAATATCGGACCTAACCGAGGAAGTCCTAGCGATAGGTAGCCAGGGTGACGAGACTTACCCTCTCGCTGGATTCGGACCTAACCGATGCAGCCCCGGCCGAGAAGCAGGATCCCGTCGGAAGGGTGGCCGATGCGCCGAAGTTTGTAATTGATTGTTGTGTTTGTGTTTACAAGGCACCCGGGCATACGTATATATACCCCAGTACATGAGTCTTATAGGACACGATACATGATTTCCTAATTATAATAGAAAACGCTAATAAGACCTTGACCGGACATGAGGTCAGGTCACTTTCCTAAAGATAAACACTTGCCTAATTAATATGTACAGTAATAACTGCCAAACAGCGGTCTTCACGGCTCCTCCTGGATCTGGTCCCTTCTGGATCAATCTCCGTATGACTGTGACGCTCTCCTTGACCAATCTGACATAGGCCTTACCAATTTGGCGTTAACACATGCCCCCTAATTCGGGGTTCTCCTATAGGATTTCGAAATTCTTTCATTTTGGGCCTTGCAGATCTCTTCCAAACAAGGTGGCCCAAGGTAGCCCACTTGCCATAATTGTTTGAAACAGTGCCAACGGCCTCGGGGGGGATCCGCCCGTCATCTATCTCTATAAAACGCTTCATCTTCCTAGCCGTTGTTACGCTTTCACATCACCAGAGCACCACCGCTTCATCTTCCAGCCTTCAACAAGCTCTAGCAAATCCAGACGAACCGTCGCAGCCCCTCTTCTTCAGCCGTTGATTTCTGCATCTTCCTCCTTTCTTGCGATGGCATCGCATCTGCAGTTCCCGAGGTAATCTTCTCACCCGATATTTTCCCCCAATCTGCAACCTAGCCGAACCCGATCTGCCCCGTTTTTCATCTGTTCTTCGCCATGTTCTTGTTTACTGTAGCATCTTAGAGAACCAAATTCTTGATCCCAGCCGCCGATTACCCAATTTTTTCTATCATGGCCCCATGGGTAGCGAAGACCCCACCGATTTTCATCAGCGCCACCCAGCGTATTCCCTTCAAGAACTCGGCCATGCGAGTCAATGACTGGACCAACAGCTTCAGGTCATGGCGAGCAAACTGTCTGATGGAGAGATTGGTACCTCAGGGTGTCGGCTGCAAAGAGAACCTACTGGGAAGAATCTCACATCGGCCACTGCATCAATCTTTCTCTGGCCGATATGGAGAGAAATGAATCTCTGCTTGGCATCTGCCTCATACTTCTGGTCCGATGCTCTCAATGCCTTCCTTTTTGGGCACGGGCCTATGACCCACCTTGCTGGATGTGACCATGCTCACCTGTCTTGGCCACACAACGAGCCACATCGACCCCTTCAGGCTTCGCTCAAACCCGCTCATCGGCTCCAAAGCAAAGAAACATCGGCGGCTGGTCCAGGGTACATATCTCTTCACAACAAGGGGACTGGATCGGTTGATGACCGGGAACATGTTGCTTTTCTGAACCTATGGCTAGAGCAATTTGTTTTTGGTGGCGCACCCTCGGTCCGACAGTCAACATGCAATGTTTGGCAGAATGTTGGCTGATCGGTAGGAAACAATCCCTTGGGCAATTTCTCCTTGGTGCCTCCTATTTCACCTGCTTCATCAAGTCGCAACTAAAGTTATCAGCCGCCAGCCCGTCGGGTCACATTTCGGGGGTCCTTGGGGGGGTTGTTGCAGCTCTGGCTCAAATATCTATACCTCCAAGGCTGTCCTGGACTTCTCTCTCCGATCATGCATCCTTTCCAGCCGAGTACACAGAGACCAAAGATCCTGTTTTTCCGCCGATGCAACCCTCTATGGTGAAGCTACGCGCATCGGCCCTCTGGCGGCAAGATGACCCCCGCTGACTTAGTCAGTGGTTCAAGGGATTTTACTATGGTTTCACCAGGGAGGCCACTCTCTGGTTTGCTTATAATGATGCATCATCATGTGAGATGCCTTCTAATTTCGACCCGCTCAAGGCTCTGGACACTGATGATCAAGCCATCCTATCGGCCATCACCCCTCGCCTGCTGCCAACTAAGCTTCTCTCTGGGCCCGATCGCAGCCTTCATATGAGTTTATCATCATCGGTCGGTTCCGTCAGTTTGGCCTTGTTCAGCTTCCAATCGGCCTGTTCTTTATCGGCACCAGGCTCGGGGGCAATGTCAGCAACCCTGAAATATGACCGGATGCGGGAATTTGACAGATTCCCTTCTTCTAAGGCCCGCCTCCGAGATATACATCTGCACTGCCAACACCAAGCTTTTCGTCCGATGGTGGTCAGAATGGAAAAAACATCTATTCAAGCTTAGCGGTCACCTGCTATTGTTCTCGCCTTGACACTGAGTACGTCGAATCTGATGAAGAGGTACAACCCGCAAGCCTTAACCATCACTTCAATCATTATCTAACTCTTATTTTGCAGGCTGCCAGTGTCGAACCCCCGAGAACAAGCAACAGCGGTCGGCGATCCAGTATCAACCTCCATCGGCCACCCCAAACTTAGGGCGCGACGCTCCACCTCCATCGGCTCTCCTCAAGGCGCCCCGGCCGATGGGACCCACAAAAGCGGAAGAATCGGTAGCAACATCGCCTCTCCTGAAGAAGCAGAAAACCGATGTCGATGCCGTTCCCGACGTCACCTTTCTCCTCAAAACAACATCGGCTCCCTCATCTCTCAGGTATGCCACCAAGTCTCATTATTATTATTACCCACTTCCTTATTATTTCACAAGTTTCTTGTTCAGCCGCATCATCGGCTCCAGAACTTCAACCTTCTTCTGCCATTTCCTCCAAGCACGCCGATGGCTTTCCTCTGCTGCCTCCACTCTAGGCACCAAGTCCTCCAGTCCGTCACGAGACCCCTATTTCCATCGACTGATATCGGCCCTTGTGAAGAACAAACCTATTTTCATCCTAAAACCGGAATTATCACCCGAGCTGCCGACGTCCTTCTCAGTAATCTCTTCATGTCCATATTTCGCTTTAACTCTCCACTGATCCTTTTACCGATGTCAATTTTGCAGTCCTTGGCGATTTGTTTTCCTTTTGACATCGGCAAGTATTTGGAGTTAGAAGAAGAAACAGCCACCAGTGTGCAGCAACCAAACCGTCTTCCAGCCGATGTGCTGATTATTTATGAGCATCAACCAATCGGCTGGAAAAACCCAATTGATGCGCTAGTGGAAGACTGTGGGTCAATCCGGGCAAGCATTTGCAGAAATCGAACATCATCTACCCGAAGAACTCGTCGACGCGTTAACCCTGCAGCATACCTGGAGTCTCATAGGTTTAAACTCATCAAGCTCAGACAGCGCATAGCCGATCGCTGACCAACAGAAGACATCCCAAAAACATCCAAGCCGATCGGCCTGTCAACCCAAGCCGAGAAGAAAAAACTTGATGACATGGCCGCTGCCCCCCAAGAGCTCCAACCTAAGCTAGATCAACTGAAGAAGAGGAAACCGATTTGCTGGTAGAACTTGAAAAAGTTCGCAAGGATCTTGCACACAGAGTCCCAGCTTATCAGCCTACCGCAAAGCCATCCAAGACCAAGAGCTAAGGTCGCAGCAATGTGCGTCAAGTCATTCACGGCGCAAACCTGAAGGACCATTCCCGGGCTCCGATGAAGACGACATTCATGCCGCCATCAATGAGATTACCAGATCCGCCTGCGTTGCGATCGAAAACCATCCAAAAATTCCTGCAACTTAACAATTGATGGACTTCCTGAAAAATACGTTGTGGCTTGTACTGTAACATAACTTGATCGGCTCTGCTGCCTGTCTCCCTTCAATCTGCCCCTTAATATTATTTGTTTATCTTGATCTAAAGGCGATACCAATTGATATCGGCTGTTCTTTAGTGCGATGGCAAAACATCGGCTTTCCAGACTATTTTTAGAATCAGCTATACTTACCGATTTAAGAATCAATCCACATGCTAGGGTAATATTTCTTGAGATATTTTTCCGTTAAGCGCTTTAGCAAACTCTGTCCCATCCAAGATCTTCTAACACATAGGCATACCAGGCACACAGCAGCGATTAATCCGATAGGGCCCTTCCCATTAGGCACCATTTTCCAAACTTCTTATCTCTGGACCCGGATCGGCAAAATCAACTTCCACACAAGATCTCCTCGGCAAACGACTTATTCACCACCTTTTTGTTGTAATGCCGAGCTTGCCTTAGCCTTATTTCCTTGATTCTTTTCCAACGCCCTCCAACTGATTCTGAACTAAATCTTCAAGTTCATCTGTCATTAAGTTATAAATAATCATCGGCCGTCAAACTGATTCTGCAAAGAAATTCTCCTAGAGCCGATGTTAGTTCTCCCATGGTAAAAAACCGCCTCATGTCCATATACTAACTGATACGGCGGCACCCGAGTAGATCCATGACATGCATTCGACTAGTCCATAGTGAATCGGCTAATGTAGTATGCCATTGCCGTGGCTGCTCATCAATTTTCCGCTTAAATCAACTTGATCAAACTCTTGTTAGAAGCTTCTGCCTGCCCATTGGCCTGAGCATAATAAGGCGACGAATTTAATAGCTTGATTCCCATACTGGGCAGCAAACTGTTGAACTCATCAGACACAAAGATAGACCCCTGGATCAGTAGTTATCGTCTGAGGAATCCCAAACCGATAAATAATATGCTCTTTTACAAATCGATCGCTTCCTTGGACGTAACTTTCTTCAAAGGAACCGCCTCTACCCACTTGGAAAATAATCTGTGGCCGAATATGAAACTTATGCCCTTTTACTTGATGGAGGAAAAACCTGGCGATCATATTCAATTCCCCAACCTCTGAACGGCCACGGTGTTGATGATAGGATTCATAGGCCGATGCTGGTGCTCGCTGTATATTTCCAAACTTCTGACAATCTTGACACCTTTTATGAATACCTAAAGCAATCCTCCAGCATTGTCGGCCAAAAAATACCCTATTCTTCTCAGCAACCCACTTCATCTTATGCGCCGACTGATGATTCCCACAGACACCTTCATGCACCTCGCACATAACCACTTTAGCTTCTTCCAAATTCAGGCACCTAAGCAGAACTCCCTCAAAAGTCTGATAATACAACTCCCCATCAAGCAGCACATATCTAGTAGCTTTATACCGAATCTTCCTGGAAAACCGATTGCGACGGATTTTTGCAAGTAATCAACTAACTCCTGTCTCCAGTCATCGGCCTTGCTCTGGACATCAATATCGGCTATCTCAACCTCAACCTGCCTATTCAACCGATACCCTGAAGCAATCTGTGCAAGATCATTGGCCTCTAAATTCTGCTCCCTGGGAATATGATCTATTGATACCATCTTGAAGACTTTTAACAAATCCGTACATTCCTCATAATATGACCTCAAAACATCATCCCTGCACTCATATTCTCCAGACAACTGTCTGACCACTAATAAAGAATGGCCAATTATCTCTACGATATCGGCCCCGATCTCCTTCAAGAGTTGAAGTCCCTTAAGTACCGCCTCGTATTCTGCCTGATTGTTAGTCCGATAAGGCCTAATTGTAAAAGCAAACTCAAAACTTGCCCCTGGAGGCGATATGATAACTAAGCCGATACCAGATCCATGCTTGCAAACCGATCCATCGAAAAACAAAGTCCATGGGATCGGTTCTACATAATCCTCATAAGACCCTCTGTGTTGCACAATGAAATCGGCCACTGCTTGTCCCTTAATTGCTTTAGCCGATTCATATCTTAAGTCGAACTCCGTTAAAGCAAAAACCCACTTGCCAACTCGCCCTTTCAAGACTGGAGCTGACAACATATATTTGACCACATCGGCCCGGCAAACTACTGTACACTCAGCCGATAGGATGTAATGCCTTAACTTCGTACATGAGAAATATAAACACAGGCATAATTTCTCCACCGCAGGATATCTTGTTTCAGCATCCAGAAGTCTTCTGCTCAGATAAAACACAACTCGCTCTTTTCCTTCAAACTCTTGTATTAAAATAGATCCGATGGATTTCTCATCGGCTGACAAATACAATCTGAACGGCATTCCTTTCTGCGGCGGAATTAAAATAGGTGGGGAACTCAGATAATTCTTGATTTCATCAAATGCCTTCTGCTTGTGCCCCACACAAACTCTTGATCGGCCTTCAACTTCAACAACGGCGTGAAAGACTCAATTCTCCCTGACAAATTTGATATAAATCTTCTCACAAAATTAATCTTGCCGATCAACGATTGCAACTCTGTCTTATTGCTTGGTGGTTCTGTAGTCTTAATGGCTCTGATACTTCGCTGACTAACTTCAATCCCTCGCTCATGAACCATAAAACCCAAAAATTGCCCAGCCGATACACCAAAAGTGCACTTATTGGGATTCATTCTTAGTCCGTATTTCTTGGCCCTCTCCATCACTTTGCGCAAATCGGCTATATGGCTTCCCCTCACTTTTAGACTTGACCACCACATTATCAATATAAATCCCTACCAATAAGCCAATGAGATCATGAAATATATAATTCATCGCTCTTTGATAAGTCGCACCGGCACTTTTCAATCCAAAAGTCATTACTACCCACTCATACAGGCCGATAGCTCCTGGACACCGAAACGCAGTCATATTATATCATTCTGTCAGCCATAAAATCCGATGTATCCCGCATTGCCGTCCATGAAGCTGATAATCTTGTGGCCTGAGGCTGCATCCACCAATAAATCCGCTATCGGCATTGGGTATTCATCCTTGGGGGTAGCTTTATTCAGATCCCGGAAATCAATACATATCCTCAATTTTCCATTTTTCTTCTCCACCGGGACGATATTAGAAACCCACTCAGCATATCGGCATGGTCTTATAAATTTGGCATCATATAACCTGTGTATCTCCGCTTTGATTAGCTCATGTAATTCCACCTTGAATCTCCTTGGAGCCTGCTTAAATGGCCGATATGCTGGTTTAATGGGCAGCCGATGTTCAACAATTGATCGGCTTAATCCTGGCATTTCATGGTACTCCCAGGCGAAACAATCCCGATACTCTTTCAACAGTGTTATCAATTCTCCTCGAAGTTCAGGACTTAACCTTCTGCTTATGTACGTCGGCCTTGGCTTATCTCCCGGACCTATGTCGATCTCCTCCAAATCATCAGCCGACGTAAATCCTTGCCCCAGTTTCCCCTCGAAGTCTTCAATAGAGCCCATTATAGTAACAACTCAGAGCCGACTTGCTGAATCGGCTGTATCCCCTGGCTAGTGACCTTAAGGTAATCTCCTTCCCATATTTTTCCGGATAGGCAGTCAACACCGTCGGCTTCCCAGACTGGTAGATCGGTCATGGCAATATTGGTCGACCGATCTGCTAGCACTACCTCGACTTGATCCCCCTGCCATTGTATCAAACATTGATGCATTGTCGAGGGCACACAGCAGTTTGCATGAATCCAGTCCCGGCCGATAAGCAAACTGTACGATCCCTTTCCGTCCATGACAAAAACGTGGTGGGTAATGTTTTATTCCCTACTGTCAACTCCACGTTCAACACTCCTTTTGCTTCTGATGAATTCCCACCGAAGTCTTTTAACACCATATTTGTCTTGATCAGATCTTCGGTGGTCTTCCCCAATTTTCTGAATGTGGCATGAGGCATGAGATTAACCGCCGCTCCCCCATCAACCAGTATCTTGGTCATCGGCCTTCCATTTACATAGCCCTTGATGTATAACGGCTTTAAGTGCCGATGCTCTGACTCTTCAGGTTTGTCAAATATGGCTTGGTCAGGTTGCAGTGTTAACTGAGCAAAAACTTCCTCACGGCCTTCCTCATCTGATGAAAGTGCTTTATATTCCAAAGGCAAAAAGAACACCATATTTACTGGCACCGATGCATCCTCATCGTCCTTTTTCCTGACTTGCCAAACTTGCTTGGTCTTTTTAAGACGATGATCAGCTTCCTCCTGATCCTAGCATTGCTCCTCCTGTTGCTCTCGGTGCCGTAACCGTTGTGCCCTTCTCTTCTGATTCTTCGTGAATATCCCGCTAGGGTACCATTGAGGATTCTGGATCTGTTCTTCACGCACTTCCTCTTCATCCTCAAAGAATTCTCCATGGATTGGTCCTAATCGGCTATGAACCGATGCTCTTTTCCCAAGCGACTGATCCCGCAAAAACTCCTGCTGGCGATCATGCCGATTCCCTGCACTGCTGCACTCGGGGCAATTTTCAGCCGATGGCAGTCTCATTCCCTGATCCTAGCAGAATCTGAAGAACGGGCAGTTCCAATGTGGATTATACATCTCTGGCTCATCCCTCTGTTCCTCGTATCTTGAATATTTTTCTATCATGTCCGATGAAGTAACCCTTGATTTATACTTTTGACGTCTCGCTCCACCGGCCTGATCCCTTGATGATGATCCTGCGTATACCATGTTCACGGGAAACGGGTGCCCATCAATCTTCATCGGCTTCTTGTCCTCAAACCTGATTCGTCCTTGCTCAACTGCTGATTGAATTTGTTGCCGAAAAACCTTGCACTCGTTGGTGTGATGCGATATCGCATTGTGCCACTTGCAATATTTCTTCTTCTTTAGTTCTTCGGCTGACGGAATAACGTGATTTGGCAGCAGTTGTATCTGTTTCTCTTGTAACAGCAAGTCAAATATTTTATCGGCCTTACTGATATCAAAATCATACCGTTCCTCCTTGCCGATATCCTTGACCCATGGGCACGATACTAATCTCTTGTTCCTGGTCCACTCTGCCAATCCAACTTCAGCATCGGATTCCTCATCGTCTGAGTCCGATGAATAAACTTGTACCTGGGCAACTCGTCTTTGAAATTTACCCTTCTTCGCTTCCTGAAATCGGCTTTCATGAGCCGACACCCTCTACACCAGATGCGCCAAAGATTCGAACTCTTGAGATGAAAACCTCTCTTTGATCGGCACCAAGAGTCCCTGGAAAGCCAAATCGGCCAGCTGCCCATCGCTCAGGTTCAGACTGTAGCATCGGTTTTTAACCTCCCGAAATCGCTGGATGTACTCTGGTACTGTTTCATCTGGTCGTTGCCTAACCGACGTCAAGTCTGTCAGTCTCATCTCATGGATTCCAGCAAAGAAGTATTTGTAAAACTGTTTTTCTAGATCGGCCCACCCCTGAACTGAATTCGGTGGTAATGAAGAAAACCATGCGAAAGCCGATCCGGATAAGGACAAGGGGAAAAATCTAACCCTCAGGGCCTCTTCAGCCGATGCCTCCCCACACTGTGCCAGGAATCGGCTGACATGTTCTACTGTAGACGTATCGTCCTGTCCTGAGAACTTAGAAAAATCCGGGACCCTGTATCGGTGTGGTAATGGAACCCTGTCGAACCACTTGGGGTACGGATGCCGATACATAAACCTTTGCTCTCTGGGCCTTATCCCGAACTGTTCCCTCATTATTTCTTCAACTTGCACCGATAAGTCTTCTTCCCTTGGATTCTCCTGTTGATACTGTTGATACTGTACTGGTGGAGTTGGTTGCCGATTTTGTCTATGATAATCCCTCTGATAATTACCTGGATCGGCCCCTCCCGCTGGATAGTTTTGTTGATATCCCCCATAGTAAGCAGACCGATGATATCCAGCAGGAATATCCTGTTGCCCCCCAGCCTGGTTTTGCGTAAACAAGTTTTCTGGTACATCCCTGCTGATGTTGTAAGCAACCTGATTCGGCTCTATCTTTGGCGGGAGGAACACAGGACCCCAGGTCGGTTCTTGGGCAATCGATCCATCAACGGTTTTCTTGATGAGGTTATGCAATGTATTCACCAAGATCCCCGACTGATTAATGAGCGCGTGGTGCACCGCCTCATTGACCATATCTTGTAAAGGTTTGATTGGTGGGCTCTCGGGTTGAGTATGGCTCGATTCTCCAACCAACACTGGCTTCGGAAACTGGGATTTTTGAATCGGCCCTTGTCGTGTCATGCTGAAAGATTCTAAGCACAGCTTCTGGAAGTTGGCCATAGTTTGCTCAATTTGTTGTTTCTGCTCTTCTGTCAAATCCTCCATGCTGACCGGAATTATGTTGTTTGTTCTAACTTCCTTCCTGGCCATGTTGCAGGTCTGATTGTCGAAACTTGGCGTTTGAGACTCTTGGGTTGAAACTTCGTGTCCCACCAGGCGTGCCAAAAGCGTGTTGACGCCAAAAATCGCCGGGATCTGGTTCGGCGTCGGGTTGACACACGAAGGCCTGGGAGATTTGCTTTACTCCAGTGCAGGTCCTAAAGTGTTGAGGTTCGTAGACGTGCCAGTCAATTTGACCCTGTAATTGACAAGGAGAAAAACGTTAGATCGATGAGCCAATCGGCTGGAAGCCGATCTAGGCTCATTTCATCGGCCGATGGCCGATAAGCACTGTAGCACTTATACATCGACTAAAAGCCGATGATGGCATGAATAATAACTAACAATAAGCAAACACTTAATTAGCCGATTATCGAAGGGATGCTCAAAAACCAGCTGTAAACTTGGTAAAATAAGCAAGCAGAATGCATGAGGAAAATAAACTAAAGGAACTCTAGCCGATCGTGGTTTAGAGTTATTGATATCGCTGTGAAGATCCTGTTCGTGCTCGTGTCCGGGTCCCTTGCTTGCATCGGCTCCCGAGATCTTCATCCGCTGTCCATCCTCGTGCCCGAGTCCTTACCTAAGCTCGTGCCCAGGTCCTCCCCTGAGGTCGTGCCCGGGAACTTGGTTGGGGTCATGCCCAGGAACTCGGTTGAAGCAGAATAAACCAATCGGCTAGCCCTTAGCCGATCGCAACAGTAATGCAGGCAAGGATGTATAACAAAGCAAGTGATAACATAAATGATAAACAACTGACGAATCTGCCGACTTCTGAATAGGGCGCATGGACATCGGCTGGAGGCCGATGACAAAAAGATAACAGAATAATAGAGCTATTAAGACAAATAAATGCAGTCGGCCTCAACAGATAACTTATCGGCTAAGCGCTCCGATAAAGACGCCACATGATACCCATCGGCTTATCAAGAGTGAAGCTATCATCATCGGTCTAGTAGATTGGACCCAACCGTTGCAGCACAGACTGATGACGATAACGACACCTTGATAGGCCGATAGATCTGATGCGATCGTGATGTGAAACATGATAACTTACCGGCTATACATTCCAGTAAGATGCCTGCGCATAAAGCATCAACTTAGCAGGAACGATTTATCACTAGCAGTTTAGTAGGTCGGACCTAACCGATGCAGCACAAACTGATGATAAACTGCTCCCAGTAAGCCGATACGATCTACGCACGCGTGATGTGATATACCTAGTCAATCTATGAGATCAAACTGAACTGATGCAGCCATAGATAAAATAAATATACCGTGGTAAGCCGACTACCATAAACCGACTAGAATATCGGACCTAACCGAGGAAGTCCTAGCTGATAGGTAGCCAGGGTGACGAGACTTACCCTCTCGCTGGAGTTCGGACCTAACCGATGCAGCCCGGCTCGAGAAGCAGGATCCCGTCGTAAGGGTGGCGATGCGCCGAAGTTTGTATTGATTGTTGTGTTTTTACAAGGCACCCGGGCATACGTATATATACCCCGAGTTACATGAGTCCTTATAGGACACGATACATGATTTCCTAGTTATAATAGAAAACGCTAATAAGACCCGACCGGACACGAGGTCAGGTTTCCTAAAGATAAACACTTGCCTAATTAATATGTACAGTAATTAACTGCCAAACAGCGGTCTTCACGGCTCCTCCCTGGATCCGGTCCCTTCTGGATCAATCTCCGTTAGTTGACTGTGACGCTCTCCTTTGACCGAATCTAACATAGGGCCTTACCAAATTTTGGTGTTAACAGGTACTCAGGGCCCATGGCCTCCACAGTAGCCCCTGAGACCTTCATAGTTGAGTCACAGCTGATACCGAGTGCTCATCCTCCATGGTGAAGATTTCCCGAGTGCATTACTCCCGAGTACTCTTTGTTCAAGTACCTCTTCTCGAAGTTCTGCTTGATGTCGGCTGGCAACGAGGCTATGAAGGGCTTCATGGAAAAAGTTGAATAGTGTGCACTGAATAGGCGCACCTATTAGGTGTAGCCCCTGACTTTGTACTTAATTGAGAAACAATTAAACATAAAGTCAAAGATCTTTAACCTTTAAGTCTTTACCGAGTAATATATTTCTCAGAAATTGGACTCTTCAGCATCATATCAGCTGAAAAAGTTTTTTGCTCAAGGCAATTTGGCTAAGCATGTAAGCCGAGTACCACTTAGGGATTTTAACCCAATATGTGGTTAGGTGTACTTGGAAGATACATGCATCCCCAATTTCAATGGAGACCAACTATTGATCCTTGTAAGGATATATCCCTAATACCTATTAAATAATTCAGATATCTGAACACATATGTCCAGCAAATAGGCTTAACTTGAAGCATACCTGATTATTTTAATCGGTCCCTGTAAAACAGCACCCAAACTGCGATTTTAACACAGTTGGCTATCGGCCCAATAGGATATGCTATTTAGGAACTCATATCTTACAGCCCATTACTAAGTAGGCTGGCCCAAGCCAACCACTCAGCGCAGGCCTATAAATCTCGGGGAGAGAGAAAAGATTCCCCTTTCTTCCCCAAATTGCCAAAACTTTTCGCCTCCCGTATCCACGCGCGTAGCTCTCGTGCTCTCCACTCCACTTAGGGTTTCCACACACTTGAGCTCCCCTTCACAGATCCGTGAAGCTTTCCAATCCGGCGTCACTCTTCATCATTTAGAAGCTTTTCCCCCACTTTCTGAACTTCCAAGATGCTAAGATCTTCATCCGACGCTCCCCACGTCCCAGTGGGAACATAGCCTACATCGACTCCTCTCCAAGCTAGCGTATCTGGTGAAGAACAAGTGCCTCCAGCAAAAGGAGCTCATCAACTAGCACCCGGCTAAAGGTGAATCGCTTCCCACTCCTGACTCCCACGAAATCGTGGTTTTTGAGTCCTTTTTTGATAGGGTGTTCGCTCTTCCCACTTCGGATTTCTTCCGGGCTCTCTTAAACTTTTATCAGATTGAGCTTGTTCACCTCAACCCCAACTCCATTCTTCACATCTCCATCTTCGTGACTCTCTGTGAAGCTTTTCTTGGAATCGATACCCACTTCAACCTCTTCTGTTTTTTCTTCCATATCAAGCCCCAGCCATCCAAATCCAACCCTCATGTTATATAGGGAGATGGGCTGTAGCTTCAGAACGAGATGAAGAAAGTTTATCTTCATCTCCCCAAAAAAACCTCTTTGAAAGGGTGGCACCAAGAGTGGTTCTATTGCGCAAATCCCGAACCCTCCTTGCCATCCTTTGTTGGGAACCCCCTAAGGTGCTGGAATGCTGGTCAGCCTCCTCGTCGGAGATTGAGATGGTGTAGGTGCGACTGCTGGTGGAGAAGATTGAGGCCCTAAAGGCGAATGGTCTAACTGGACCCTAGGTTGCCCGTACATTCTTGAACCGGCGCATACAGCCCCTAAAGGCTAGGATTCACCTCGGGTACAAATACCAAGGAAGGAACGATCCAACTTGGGGGGTACCCTGATCTGGTCATTCGGGATACAGTGACAGACAATCTGCTTTGCTATTTCATTAATGGCGTAGTAGAGACTTTGGATGCTGATAAGTGTCCCAAGCCCTACAACCTAGGAAGGCCTAGGGCGAAGGTAATCTTCTGACTTTGGATGCTTGAATGTGGTTGTCTTTATATGCAATGTTTGCAGGAGAATGCTGACTTTGTATCAAACCCTTCCAGCCAGCCGACTGGGCGGGGGGGTCAAGGAAACGGCTGGCTAGCCCATTGGCTGACCAACCTAGCTCCAAGCGAGCTGGGAAACAACCTGCTAAGGACCAGGCCAAGCCCAAGGATACACTGACTAAGGCGTCAGGCGGTCCTAAGACCAAGGACGCCAGCAGCACAGCCCCAGCGCCAGCCACAACCGCAGCCGCACCACCGACCGCACCACCAACCCAGCCAGCTGCACCGTGTGCAGAACCGACTAGCCCAAGCACCATGCCACCCGATGCTGCACCCCAGGGCCCAACACCAAGTAGCACAACACCCCAAAGCAAGCCTTCGAGCTCATCGCCAACTACCTCTACCCCTGGTACACAGGGGTGGAGGTTTAAGACTTCCAAGAGGTATGAGGTCTTTAGTCTGCAAATACCTTGAAGTATTCTGCAATGTCTTGATTGCAATGTAATTGTGCAGGAAGCCAACTGACGCTAATCCCAAGGGGACCGTGTCACCAACCCCCATTGCCGTCCCAACCCCGAC
Organism: Oryza meyeriana var. granulata; assembly: GCA_003991445.1. Lineage (NCBI taxonomy): Eukaryota > Viridiplantae > Streptophyta > Magnoliopsida > Poales > Poaceae > Oryza > Oryza meyeriana. Next base: position 123,290 of record RYFJ01001677.1, on the reverse strand, counting down.
TAAGGCTGAGTCAGAGAGCCAGCAACCCGAGCCGAGTGCCACCCCAACCCCCGAGAGCGAGGTGACGCACTCGGCCGAACCACCAGCCTCTCCCAGTTAGGATGCCGCAGTATCAGCTGAAGATCCAGCTGCTGGGCCAGCTGAGGAGCCAATACTTCCTAAGGGCCCCAGACCCAGAACTCCCTCTCCTCTGTTGTCCTCATCCTCAAAAGAAGGCGACCTCCCCAGGCTTGAAGCCCCTCCACGCAACTTCCCCGGGTATTTTATTGGGTTAACCTAGATGGAAGTGATGATATTCTTGAGCTAGACGAGGAAACCGCTAAAAAGGAGCGGATCGAGCTGATGGAGGCGACCATCAAAGCTTTGAGATAGGTCTAGGTATGCAGCTCAGCCGACTATCACTTCAACTTCATATTGGTTGTTTGATCTTGTAGCTGTCCGGCGATGATGTGCCTTGTTTGACCATAACTTGCCTTGTAGAAAATCGTTGACCAGTCTAAGAAGATGAGTCAAGCACTCACCCGACTCACTCCTCGGATCACTCTACTTACCTAGCTCTAGGCTGAGAAGAACGAGTTGGAGTGGACTAGTAAGGAGAGGGAGGCCTGGCTGAGGGACTTAGTCAACAAGCTACAAGACGAGCAGTGGGAAAAGATCGGGACCATTAGAGGTAAGTATCCCTTCTGCCCGAGTAGCTCTAGGTATCCTTAGTAGGTTTCTGATCTCCAAATTTGCTTGGCTATAGCTCATAAGACAAACCTCCACAATCAGTCCCTAGAAATTGAACGCCTGAAGAAAGAGCTCAAGGAGCTCGAGAAGGCGAAGTCCAAGGTAGACGCCAAGTTTGCAAGTAAGTTGCATGTCTGCTACTGAACTTTAGCTGGCTAGACAACCAGGTTTACTTATGGCCTTTCTCTTGGATGGGCAGCCTACAAGGCTAACGTGCAGACGCAATTCAGCTCATTCGGTGAAGAAATCAAGGCAATAGAGAACTCGAGGAATGCCATAGTGGACTCGGCGAAGTCTCTATTGGACATCATGCAGCCGGGCCAAGCTAGATCCAGCTCGAGTACTCCTGCCCAGGTGTTACAACGCCTTCGAGATGCACCGGAAAGAATTTGCCATCAAGCATGCCACCTTGGAAATTTCCCAAGCCCTTGCCATGACCAAGTCTCTCTACCCCCGAGTAGACATTGAGGCTGTTGGCAAGGGGTTTGCTGAAGGCACCACTCCAGAGCAAGGACTGGAGCTGATAAACCAGACGAGGCCCACTGCACGAGAGAGAGTCGAAGATCTGTCGTGTAATTGCTCTGCTCATAAAATAAACTCTTTTAAGTAGTCTGTGTATGGAAGAAACAATCATGATTGCAAAATCTGATAGAGTACATGCTTTATCATAGCCATCATTTATTTTATCCGACTAGCTGATATGTACCGAGTGTCGAGGACTAACTTTAAAAAGCATTTATCCCATAAGTCTATACTTGGTAAGAGTTAGCATGATCGATAAAAGACTTCATGGCCTAGATAAAACAAACTCGAATTTTAGCAATAACAAAAGATGTGTTATCATCATGTAGCCCCCGACTCACTACTCGGTTGAAACAATCAGCGTAGTGAGTCAGAGTAAAAAGCTTTATTTATATATGTAAATTGAGTACAATTCTCAGGTATAGAAAAGATGTAACTGTTCTATGTTCCATTAGCTGTTGATTAGGACGTCGTCTTCAGTTTTCAGTCGGTAAGCACCCGGACATGTCACCTTAGCGATAATGAACGGCCCCTCCCATAAGGGAGATAATTTGCGCCTGTCTTTGGTGGTTTATATTTTTCTTAATACGAGATCTCCCACCGAAAAGGCGTGGCCATGAACATTACGACTATGATAACGACATAGGCTTTGAAGATATTTTGCCGATTGGATAGTTGCGATGTCTCTTACTTCTTCCAACTGATCGAGCTCAACCAGTCGGTCTTCATTTGATTTGTCTTCTAAATGGGCCCGGACTCATGGAGAGCCGAACTCCAACTCGGTTGGTAACACGACCTCAGCACCATAGACTAGGAAGAAAGGGGAATGCCCTGTTGCCCGATTGACCGTGGTTCGTAAGGACCAAAGAAGAGATGGGAGTTCTTGTACTCATCGCCCTGCATATGGTCGTAGTCGGTCGAACACCCTAGCTTTGATGCCTTGTAAGACCATGCCGTTTGCACGCTCGACCTACCCATTGCTCCATGGGTGAGCCACAGAAGCATAACAGATCTTGATGCCGAAGTCGTCATAGAAATCTTCAAAGATGCCGCCAGTGAACGGTGTGCCATTGTCTGTTATGATGCGATTAGGAACTCCAAACCAGTAAATAATACCCATGATGAAGTCTTTAGCCTTGGCCGCCGTGATGGTAGCAACGGGTTTTGCCTTAATCCACTTTGTGAACTTGTCTACTGTGACAAACAAGTGTGTGAATCCCTCCTAGAGCTTTTTTGAATGGCCCGACCATGTTAAATCCCCAAACTACAAAGGGCCAAAATATTGGGATTGTTTACAACTCTTGAGCTGGTAGGTGTGTTTGCTAAGCGAAAAATTGGCATCCCTCGCATGTCTGAACTATGTCCTTGGCGTTGATAACCACGGTCGACTAGAAGAAACCTTGTCTATAAGCCTTTTCGACTAATATCCTTGATGTAGAGTGGTTGCCACAGATACCCGAGTAGATTGACTACAGAATCTGCTTGCCCTCCTTAGGTGTGACGTAGCGCATGAGGACTCTAGATGCACTTCAACAATAAAGGTCTTCTCCGACTATGAGAAAGCATTTGCTTCGACGCTTAACTTGCTCAGCTTCGCTACGGTCTTCCGGGAGCTCGTCTTCCAATAGAAATCGAATGATTGGAGTCCGCCAGTCTTAAGAGATGATTAGCTCTTTCCTTGTTTCTGGGGTAGGTTTAGCCCCCGACTGCACAGGATCAAGCTTTTTCTTGACTGACGGCTCCAGCAATTGCTCAACAAAAATTTCAGTCGGGACCACTTCTTGCTTGGATCCGATGTTGGCTAGCTCATCTGTGGCTTCATTGTATTGGCGTAAAATATGTGTAATTTCCAGCCCATAAGACTTGTTTTTCGGTTTCCGCACTTCTTGATAGTATGCCGCCATATTGTCGTCTAGACACGTCCAGTCTTTCATGATTTGGTTCACCACAAGTTGAGAATCTCCGCGAACCACCAATCGTCGGATACCAAGCGATATGGCAATACGGAGCCTGTGGATGAGTACTTCGTACTCGGTAACATTGTGAGACACTGGAAAGTGTATTTGAAGGACATACTTGAGTTTTTCTCCATTGGGTGACGTCAAAACAACGCCTGCTCCTGCCCCGTCGATCCGTAGAGAACTGTCGAAGTACATTGTCCAGTATTCAAGCTTGTTCACAGGTGTAGCCGTCTGAACTTCTGTCCACTCGGCCACAAAGTCGACAAGTGCTTGAGATTTGATTGCTGTCTGCGGTTGAAAGATAATGTTAAACGTCATCAACTAGAGTGCCCATTTAGCGATTCTGCTAGTGGCTTCGCAATTGTGTAGTACATCCCCGAGTGGAAACGATGTGACAATTGTAACTTGATGCGACTGAAAATAGTGTACCAACTTCCGTACAGTCATGAGTAATCCATATAACAGCTTCTGGACTTGAGGATAGAACATCTTTGATTTGCCTAGGACTTTGCTGATGAAATAAGCTGGCATTTAAACTTTTTGTATATGTCCTGGCTTAGCCCACTCGACGACCAAAACCGTGCTGACTACCTGAGTAGTTGCCGCCAGATACAACATGAGTGGTTCTTAGGGCATGGGTGATGCCAACACGGGTGGTGATGTGAGGAACTTCTTGAAGTCTTAGAAGGCTTGTTGGGCTTTTGGCTTCCATTAAAAATTGTCAACTTTCTTCAGTAGTTTGAAGAAGGGCCCCCATTTGCCATGTCGGGGAAACGAATCTACTGAGTGCCGCCATATAGCCGGTTAGCGTCTGTACGTCCTTATGGCTAGTCAGGGAAGCCATGTTCCTGATTGCATTGATCTTCTCTAGGTTCGCCTCAATGCCACGGTGTGAAATGATGAAACTGAGTAGCTTTCCCAAAAGTACTCCGAAGACGCACTTTTTTTGGGTTTAGCTTCATCTTGAATCTTTGAAGGCTTTGAAAAGTTTCTTCTAAGTCGGCTCTTCCTTGAATTTGGTCTTGATTACCACATCATCGATATACGCTTCCACGTTGCGCCTGAGTTGAGTGTGAAGACACCGTTGGATGGCATCTTTTTCAACCTGAACGACATAGTGATAGAGCAGTATGCGCCACACGGCATGATAAAACAAGTCTTCAGACAATCCTCCTCTGTTTGGCTTATTTGATGGTATCCTAAATAGCAGTCAAGAAAAATGAGTAGATCGCATCCTGCAGTTGAATCTACCACCTGATCTATCCTTGGTAAACCAAATGGGTCTTTGGGACACGTCTTGTTTAAGGCGGTATAGTCGGCGCACATGTGCCATTTACTGTTCTTCTTCCGGAACAAAACTAGGTTTGCCAGGCAATCCGGGTGGTAAACCTCCTTAATGAACCCTGCCGCCAAGACCTTGGTTATCTCCTCGCGGATAACATCTTTGCGGTCTTGAGCGAAGTTCCATAGTCGTTGTTTGACTAGTTTGGTGTCTGGCTTGATGTTGAGGGAATGCTCGATCACCTCCCTGGGAACACCATGCATGTCGGAAGGCTTCCAAGCAAAAATATCGTTGTTCGCCTAGAGAAAGGTGATGAGCTTGTTTTCCTATTTAGAGTCGAGTCCGGTCCCAACAAGCGCAGTCTTGGTGAGGTCGGAAGGGTCCAGGGGGGTCTTTTTTGTCTCTGAGTCTAGTGAAATTCCCGACTTGGCCACCTTTTTTGCCAGGACTTCGTTGTCCTCATTTAAAGTTGTTGCTATTAGTCGGAAATTGTTTCATCCGACTGCTTCTTCGTGTGACTGGGCCAGCTCGCAACTCTCCTTGTTGTAGTTGAAGGCTTGCTTGACATCGCTGCGTAGGGAAAGTACTCCTGCTGGTCCAGGCATCTTGAGCATCATGTAGGTGTAATGGGGTACCGCCATGAATTGGCGAGTGCTAGTCGTCTGAGTATGACGTGGTAGGCAGTCTCGAAGTGACCTCGAAGCAGATGCTTTCTGTGTGAAAATTTCCCACGTGCCAAAGGTGACTGGCAAGGTGATCTGTCCGAGTGGAGTTGAGGAGAAGCCAGGTGTGGGTGCCATGGGCCCCGGGTACCTCATGACAAGCATATGGGCCACTCGGATAGAGGATGGGCCTAGCCTTGTAATTAGAGATATAGCTAGATTCGGCAGACTTCGCCTTGTATAGGAAGGAATATACAGTCCTAGTCGGGTGAGTTATATCTCTAAGGGGAGATCTAGTCGTAATCTGATGGGGACTCCTACCTTGTAACCCTGTCCCCAGTAGGTTTATAGGGAGGCAGGGCGCCCCATGAGGGCAAGTTGAGTTGGTTCGCCAGAATCACCACCGCAAATCCTCAAAGGAATAACACCACAACTGGACGTAGGTATTACCTCACATCGGGGCCTGAACCAGTATAAAATCTTCCTGTGTTCCTTTGCAATCCACCGAGTTTCCATCCGCCGACTAGCCCCATATATTTATTGCCGGTGTAAAACATCGACAGTTGGCGCGCCAGGTAGGGGATTCAGCGCAATCTACATCTACAAGCTCGATGGATCCAACAACCGGAGTCGACGGCGGCAAATTCTCTCCCGAAGATACAATCTCATTCGGAAGCCCCCGACTTCGCCGCCGACATGTTCGGCAATCTCACCTTGGCCGACACGGACCCGATCCAACGGCCGAGAACCAGCCGACTCCGCGCTAGTCAGCCCACACGACGCTGCGGAATCTTCGACGACAATGCTGCGGCGATCTCCTATACGCCCGAGCCCAGGGACAACTCTTCCTTTCAGTGTTCGACTCGGACTCGGTTTCGAGCCGGCCGAGATCGGGCCGAGAAGGGAAGAGATCGTCAATTTCCCGTTCGGACTCGGAGACGCCGCGGATATCTACAATCTACATCCGACGCGGCAAACCCGATCCCCTGGAGTTCGACTCGGATACGGCCCCGAGCCGCTCGAGATCGGATCTAGGGAGGTCGGAGTTACACTCATCCCCATCAACCATCCCAACTTCGACTCGAAGTCGGACTCCGACTTCCAGTCGGACTACGACTCTAAGTCGGACAGCAGCTCGGCAAGCTTCTCTCCGCCACGAGAAATCTTCATGGCATCCAAAGGCTCTACTCCTACTCAGGAATCATGCCGACTACACGAGCCACAAGAGGAGGAGGCCTGCCGACTGCAAGAACAACAAGAGGAAGAAGCAAGACGCCTGCGCGCCCGCAACGACGATCTGCGCAGAGCCGGGCGGACTGCTTAGCAACAAGTCCTCCAAACCCAAGTCGGCGACCACGATGTCTTCGTCACATCCCAACAGAACATTGTGGCCGCCGCAACCCTACTGGACACAATCCAGCTTGGGCCTGATCACCAGGCCACCCCGACCATCGCAAGGATAAAAGCTATGCTTATCGCTGCTGCATGTCAGCAGCACCAACAGTCGGGCGATACCCTCATACCGACCAATCGGTCGGCATCCCCAATGGCAGTCTCGTCTACCTCAAGGCGACGCCGAGCGGCCGGCTCTAGTCGGCTGCACACGGAGTCACGCCAGACGTCACTCGGCAACCCAAACAACAACCGGCAACGTCGAAGTGACCGTCAGGACAACCGGGATCTCCGAGGCCAACTATGGCGTGATCTTCGGCAGGACACCAATGCTCGGCGCCGCGAACGAGAAGAAGACGAGCAACGCCAACTGGAAGACGAGAACGAGCATTTCGGCCTCCACCACGAGCGGTTTCGCCGCCGTAGTCGGGGTCGGAGTCCTCATGAAGACGAAGGCATACCGGCCTTCACCCAGGAACTACAACAGGTCGACTGGCCGTCGAGTTTCAAGCCTACAGGCATCGACAAATACGATGGCAAGACCAATCCCGAGTCCTGGCTCACGGTCTACACTCTGGCGATCCGAGCAGCTGGGGGAAATCACAAAGTCATGGCTAACTACCTCCCAGTCGCTCTAGCTGACTCAGCGAGGACATGGCTAACAGGACTTCCCAAGCAATCAATCGGCTCCTGGGGAGAACTCCGGGAACGCTTCATCGCCAACTTCCAGGGAATATACGAGAGGCCATCTTCCGAGCACGACTTATATCAGTTGCATCAAAGGAAGAATGAGTCTCTTCGTGACTTCATCAAGAGGTTCTCTGAGAAGAAAAATTCGATCCCAAACATCAAGGATGAGGTCGTCATCGCCGTCTTTCGAAATGGAGCCAAAGACACCTCGTTCATCGACAAATTCACTCGGAAGCCTCCCAACTCTGTCAAGGCTCTATTCAACATGGCGAACAAATACGCCGACTCAGCCCATGCTGTTGCTGAGGCCCTTGAAGATAAAAAGGCATCCTGACAGAAGAAGCGGGAGGGCACCAATGACGCGGTCCCGACTAAAGCCGGGAATCGCAAACGCAAGTCAGACGACTTCATTGTGGCAGTCGGTCACAATCGTCTTCGACTTTCAACAACTGAAGATTATCAGAACAACAAGTGACATGCTCGGGGGCTCACAAGCTCAAACGCAAGGATGGCATCCCCACTCCGAAATACCGAACAGCTAAGTCGCTTCCTGATAAATATTTCTTCACTCGGCCTTGCCAATGCCGCTTACACCTAATAGGTGCACAAGCTGCACTCTTCTCTGTTTTTGCTCTTAAATGATTGCAAAAGTACTTGAGTAGCATAAACCCTGATCCGTGAAACTTTGCTCCATGAAAGACGAACTCAAGTCACCCAAAACGCGTGTCTGGGAAAGAGCCATGAGCCAACTCCCGATGCTAGGGGGCTATGACTAGTCGGGCAGAGTGCTTAAACGTAAGGGGTCAACTACTCGAGGAAATTAATATCAAAAAGAGGGAGAACACATATTTACATATATTGTAAAATACATTTTATTCGGGTGATTATTTCCATCATCAGATGCTACTCATCCGATATCTTTATATTGCAGGCCCAGCTCCGGATACGTGTGACAGGAACTCAGGGCTGCGAGCCTATCTCCTACGCTCGGGGGCTGGACAAGTCTGCCAAAATACACTCAGGATGCTCCATGAGGGCTACTTACCGAGTACTTGCGCCAGTCGGGACGTCATCTTCCTCGGCTATGCTCCATGTGAGCTGACAACCGACTTCCGGCACTAGTCGGGGGTCGTATATCACTCGGCTAGGTGAGGTACGCCCCATGAGGGTCGCTAGCCGAATCCTATGCTAATGCAAGGTTCGGGTACCTCGCTTGGCTACAACTCTGTTGGGTAGGGTACGCCCCATGAGGGTCGCCAGCCGAATCCTATGCTAATGCAAGGTTCGGGTACCCTGCTCAGCTCTTCTGAAGTCAGAGAAGACTTACATCGTCAAAGCGCATCCGGAGTTCTCATGCACTGCGTCACACCTGAGGAGGGCAAGCAGATCCTGCAACATACCTGCTCGGGCACTTGTGGCAACCAGGCTGCATCTAGAACATAAGTCGGAAAGGCTTGTGAATTAGGATTTCTCTGGCTGATTGTGGTTACCGACACCAAAAAACTCATCCTGACATGCGATGGATGATACTTCTATAGAGCTATGCTGGATAGGTCGGCTCAGGCCGGCTTATTTGGTAGCAGCCACCAAGATATGAGTTCCTACAGTAGCATGCTCCATGTGGGCCCCCCCGCAGGCTGAGTTGAAATTATAGCGCTGGTGCTACCAACAGGAGCCGATGAGGTAAACAGATATGCTTCATAAGAGCCTTATTGCTAAACATATATGTTTGGGTATTTGTTTTATCCACCAGGTCTCGGGGATATATCCTTATAAGGATCACAAGCTGGTCTTCATTAAAATTGGAGATGCAGGTATCTTTCTCGAGTACACCTGACCACGAGATGGATTTATTTTCATAAAGTGGTACTCGGCCTACATGCTTGGCCACCAGTTGCCATGAGCGACATTATTCCAGCCGACATGACGTGGAAGAGTCTAACTTTCGAGTAGTACACTACTCGGGAGAGACTATAAAATTCTCATTCCCGCTGACATGACGCGGAAGAGTCTAACTTTCGAGTAGTACACTACTCGGGAGAGACTATAAAATTCTCATTCCCGCTGACATGATGCGGAGGAGTCTAACTTTCGAGTAGCATACTACTCGGGAAAGACTATAAACATTCTTCCAGCTGACGAGCTGAAGAGTCTAACTTCCGAATGAGACGCCACTCGGGAAAGACTATAAACATCTTTTCCAGCTGACATGAAGCTGATGAGTCTAATTTTCGAGTAGTATATTACTTGGGAAAGACTATAAATAATCATCTCGGCTGACATGATGCCGATGAGTCTGATTTTCGAGTAGTATACTACTCGGGAAAGACTATAAACACCCCCTTTCCGGCTGACATAACGCTAAAGAGTCCCATATACGAGTAGCATCCTACTCTGCAAGACTATAAATACCCATTCCGACTGACATGAAGTCGAAGAGTCCTACATACGAGTAGTTTTCTACTCGGCAAGACTATAAATTATATTCCGGTTGACATGATACCGAAGAGTCTCATGTACCAGTAGTAATCTACTCGGGAAGGACTACAAGGTTAAAGATCTTTGACTTCATGTTTAATTGTTTTCACAATTAAGCACAAAGTCGGGGGCTACACCTAATAGGTGCGCCTATTCGGCGCACACTATTCCTACATCTACATGGAGCCCTTCATAGCCTCGCTGCCAGCTGACATGAAGCAGGACTCGGGAGAAGCATCACTCAGACAAAGAGTACTCGGGAGCAATGCACTCGGGAAGACTTCACCGTGGAGGATGAGCACTCGGCATCAGCTGTGACTCAACTATGAAGGTCTCGGGGGCTACTGTGGGTGCCATGGGCCCCGGGTACCTCATGACAAGCATATGGGCCACTCGGATAGAGGATGGACCTAGCCTTGTAATTAGAGATATAGCTAGATTCGGCAGACTTCGCCTTGTATAGGAAGGAATATACAGTCCTAGTCGGGTGCGTTATATCTCTAAGGGGAGATCTCCTAGTCGTAATCCGATGGGGACTCCTACTTTGTAACCCTATCCCCCAGTATATAAGGGGAGGCAGGGCGCCCCATGAGGGCAGGTTGAGTTGGTTCGCCAGAATCACCACCGCAAATCCTCAAAGGAATAACACCACAACTGGACGTAGGGTATTACCTCACATCGGGGGCCTGAACCAGTATAAAATCTTCCTGTGTTCCTTTGCAATCCACCGAGTTTCCATCCGCCGACTAGCCCCATATATTTATTGCCGGTGTAAAACATCGACACCAGGGATTACCCCGTGGAAGGGAGTTGTACTCGGCCGTAACTCTGATCGAGGTATCTTCATCTCGTTGAGTGTCTTGGCAAAGAGGATGTTGAGTGCACTTCCTCCATCGATGAGAACCTTCTTCAACTTGTTGCTTCTGATGACTGGGTCTAGGACGAGTGGATACCGTCCTGGATGTGCCACTCAGTCAGGGTGATCCGTGCAGTCGAACGTGATTGCCATCTCGGACCAGCGTAAATACTGGGGGGTATCAGTAGAGACCGAGTTCACTTCTCGGTTAGCTTCTGTTTGCGCTTGGACTCATATGCTGATGGCCCTCCAAATATGTAATTGAGCTCAGCCTGGGGATCTTGGTAGTCGCAGGCTACGCTCGAGTCTGGCTTGTCTTTGTCTTTCTATTCACCGGATGCTGATATTTGCTCGGTAACACACTTTTTGAGCATGAAACAGTTTTTGGCCATGTGCTACCCCTTAGGGTGGAAAGGGCATGGCCCGTTCATGACTTTTTGGTAGTCGTCCATCTTTGGGGGTCACGATTGGTTGCATTCGACTGTTGCGACGATGTCCTCTGACTTGCGCTTGCGGTTCCTAGCCTTGGATGGGGCCACGTCGTCCGTATCCCGTCACTCCTTTGGTCGGGGCTCCTTCTTGTCGTTGAGTGCTTCGATGATGGTGTTGGGCGGCTTCCGAGTGAATTTTGCAATGAACAGTGTGTCCTTGACTCCCTTGCGAAAGGCCACGATGAAAACCTCATCCTTGATTTTGGGGATTGAATTCCTCTTCTCGGAAAAGCGCTTGATGAAGTCACGGAGAGACTCGTTTTTTCTTTGGTGGCACTGGTACAGGTCGTACTCAGATGATGGCCTCTCGTAGGTTCCTTGGAAGTTAGCCATGAAGCGCTCACGGAGTTCCCCCCAGGAGCCAATAGACCGCCTGGGAAGCCCCGTCAGCCACGTTCGTGCCGAGTCAACTAGGGCAACTGGTAGATAGTTTGCCATGGCCTTGTGGTCATCTCCAGCCACACGGATTACCAAGGTATACACGGTCAGCCAGGATTCTGGGTTAGTCTTGCCGTCGTACTTCTCTACACCAGTTGGCTTGAAATCGGATGGCCAGTCAACTTGTTGTAATTCGTGAGTGAAGGCTGGAGCTTCTTCATCTGGGTGGGGGCTTCGACTCTGACTGTGGCGATGGAATCGCTCATGGTGGAGACCGAAGCATTCGTGTTCGTCTTCAAGTCGGCGACGTTCATCTTCCTCACGTTCTCGGTGTTGAGCATTGATGTTGTGGCGAAGATCCTGTCGTAGTCATCCCCGAGCGTCCTGGTTATCCCGGCGCTCATTGTGATGGTACCATCGTCGATCATCATCATGATGATCGAGTAACGTGCGGTGGGACTCTGAGTGGTGCTGACCAGAGCCCGCTGCTGGACGTCGTGCCGAGGTAGATGAAGTCGCAACGTCTAAAGCCATTTTGTTAGATGGTATGAGTGTTTCTCCAGATAGCTGTCGTTGTTAACAGGCTTCAGCGGTTATCATGGCTTTGATTCTTACGATAGTTGGAGTAGCTTGGTGATCAGGCCCCAGCTGTAGGGTGTCCAAGAGTGTGGTTGTCACGCCCAGAAATTTAGCCAATTTCCAGACTATTTTGTGTATTAAAATCCCTGTCCAGGAATCAAGCCAGGGTACACAAAACGACAAATCAATAAACAGTTCCAAACATAAATAAAGCGTAAATACTTACAGAAGAGGCACTTAGTCCTCACACGGAAGAAAACAGCAGCGGAAAGGCGAAACTAGCGTGACTTCAGCTCCACGCCACAGGCAAGCTCAACTGGGATATAAGCCAAGGTCCACACTTCTGAAAAGGGGGGAAGAGCAAGGCTGAGTACCACCCACCGTACTCAACAAGCCACACCAATGATGCATTTGTGCACGGGATTTCAAAGGGAGGCTGGTGGCTCATTTGCGTAAAAGCAGTTGTAAACAGTAGTAGTTCGTAAACAGTAAAATGTTGATAAATTTAACAAGATTAATTTTCCACCGATTAACGTTACACCACGTTAACCAGGCCCAACCATTCCCAACTGATTGACGCTAAACCACGTCAACCAGTCTCCACTGATGAACGCTATACCACGTTCACCAGACACCTCCGGGTACCGTTACACCACGTTACCCGGACTCCACTGATTAACGCTACACCACGTTAACCAGTCACCACCGGACAACGTATCACGCTGACCAGCTTTTCCCGACCAACGCTAAACCACGTTGACCAGGCCGCGCTGATGGAAGTTACACCATGACCACCAGGCGAAACTGATGAGAGTTAAACCACACTCACCAGTCTCCACCGACTAGCGTTACACCACGCTAACGCGTCACCCCGGTCAGCTCAACCACGCCGACCGGACACACACCTTCCACAACACCAGTTTGATAAAACCAGATTAATTATCTAGGGTGAGACTAATCACGGTGAGTCTTGGCCAATGTGCCCATTACCGCGGGCGCGGCTATTCGAATAGTTTTACTCTGATCAGAGGTGTACAACTGTACCCACAAGACACAGCCCCCACACACGTTCCCGTGTGCCAGTACATCACCACGATGTCCCGTGCGAGGCTGTGACAGGACCGTTCACGCAACCCCTCCCTAACCATCCACACCACGCTGAGGTTGCACCTGCCGACAGGGCACGCCATATTGGCAGGCTACCCCCTTGCGCCACGGTGAATCCGGCAGCCGATCAACCCTACCCCGGGCCGACCCAACTCCATCACGCCCACCCTCTTCTTCGGTGCCTAGGAGAGGGAGAAGAAACGCTTCAAGCCCAGCCGTTGCCCACGCTGGCTTGTGGCAAGTACGGGAAGTTGCCCAAGTGGTTCCCGCGAACCGGTCCTTAATTGCCATGGGTGTGACAAGCAAAACCATACACCCACAGCCCACCATTTAGGGTCAAAATTTTAGTAATTTAACAACAGCCTATCCAAGGTTCCATTTTTCCGACATTGAGTCGAATCATATAAAAAGTTAATATTTAATTCCCAGGTGAGCTATGTTGCTAAGCATGGCTAAGCAGGTCCTATCTCTAGCCAGGTCATCCAATGAGACCTAAGCAAGTCAAATTATCACCCAAGGTTATCAAAGAATGGATAACAAATGAATAGGGTCTCAAGTATGTGGATAGGTTATTCCATATTCCATGTAATTGGCAAAACATGCAATTTATATATAAATCGTAAAATATTTCACAAAGTAGGTTCAACATGCTCAAGGATGAATGTGTGACTTGCCTTGCAACCAAACATCTTCGATCGCTCGTCCGAACTCTTCCGTAGACTCCGCGGTCCTCCGAAACAGCGATTACGGTATACTACACGCAAAACGATAAAAAAAAAGCCTAAGAAACTCTAAATAAACAGTACATAAAAATTATACAAACAAGTAGATTATAATTTTAGATGAAATTAGGAAGAAGAACGGGTCAATTCAGAGTTCGGACGGGAAAGATATGGCTTTTGGAAGATTGAATTCGGAATACATCCGAAATGGATTGGAAAAGAATATTCTCAAGAATATTCTCTCGGGATTACACTAAAAGAATTATTTTTGGCACTGGAGAAAGAGAGTGAGGCCTACTGTCATGGACACAGATCCTGTGGACTAGGTTCATAGAGGGGAAAAGGTGAGGCGGTGGACTGGATTGATGTGTTTGCCTCGCGGACAAGGAAACGATGTCATGACTAAGGTGGATGCCGATGTGGCACGAAAGGTGAGATGGTGATGAGGTAGATCGATGACGAGGAGATCAGGGCTGAGGTGGCAGACGAGATGGTCTGGCTAGGATTGACGTGACGATTGAATTTAGACGTGTGGAGGTGATTGGATTTAGGGAGGTCCAATGACCCAAATTGGACTCGAAAGGATCGGACGGATGAGATCCGATCAACGGTTTATGAAGATTGGATGATTTGGAGACATATACGCCGGGATCACAAGGGAGGGGGAGATGGTAGGGTCTATGCAACAGTGACACGCCGAGGAGCCAAAACGAGCTCGGCCGTCTAAGGCGCAGCACAGGAGACACGCCAGCGCAGCGGCCGGGGAGAGCGACGACGACGGTAGCGATTGACGATGGCACGGTAGCGATGTGTCGGCGAGCCGAGACCGAGGAGAGACGAGAAATGCGATGACGACGACGACGGCTCAAGACGGCGACGCAGTGCAGCGGAGGAGGATGGCGACGATGGACGGCCGCCGAATTAGGGGAGGGGAACAGGTGCGGGTGTAGATGGCAACGGTAATGCCGACGACGGCGATGGGGAAAGGACAGAGGTGCCAGTGCTGAGGACGGCGAGACCCGGCGACGGCTGGTGGATTAGGGAAGGAAGACAGGGACCGACACCGAAGGAGTGCTCACCGGCGGCGGGCTGTTGGCGGTGCGGCAGGCGCTCGGGCGAGGGCGACGCGTGCAGGAGATGGGGCGGTAGCGCTGGATGCGGACGGCGGCGACGACGGATGGGAAGAGAGGCGGCGACGCTGGTCCAGCGGTGGCAGGCGGCGAAGCCGGCAGAGAAAAGACGACGACGACTAGGAGGAGGAGCAGGGGAGGAACTTCGGCCGTGGCTCACCAGCGGCGGCGTGGGCACAGAGGACGATGTCATCCGGCGACGGCCTGGGGAACAGGACGACGGCGGCGATGGTCTGAGGCGGGGGCGGTGGTAGCGCGACAGGAAGGATGCAGCGATGACGGTGACAAGACAGCGATGGGGAAGAGGAGTTGGGCACCGGGACAAACGACAACGGCGACAACCAACAAAAGGGAGGGCAGGCAGGGAGGCGTGGTGCTCACCAGCGGCGGGCGAAAACGACGACACCGACGGTAGCGACGATGACCTTCGATGGCTACGGGCCGTGGTGGCCGGGGTGAGGAGCAGCGGAGGCGGCGGCTGGAGGCGCAGAAGACGACGACGAGGTTAACGACGCAGAGACCGTCAGTTGGAGAGCAGGCGACGGCAACGGTGGCTCGGGGCAGAGCCGGGCGGCGGCAGCACGGCCCAAAGGGCTGTAGACGCCGGCGGTGACGACTGGAGGCGCGGCCGGCCGAGGCAGGCGACGGGAGCAGCAGAGGGGCGGCGGCGACGGCAGGGAGGAGGCGCAGGTGACGGCGCACCGGCGGTGACGGTCGGGGCGAGGAGCAGGGCGGCGGCTTCGGCGTGCAGGGGCAGGAAGCGGCGCGGCAGAGAGCCGGCGACGCTGCGTGTGGCGAGGAGGCACAGGCGACGGCGGCTTTGAGGGAAAAACAGGAGAGGGAGTGGGGAAGTGGATGGCGACATCGGCTCGCGCGGTTATGGCGGCGTCGTGGGGGCGTGTGGCGCGACGTGCCGAAAAACGCGGCGGCAAGCAGTTGCGGGGCAGCGGACCGAGTCCGGGGCGGCACTCGGCGGGCGAGCTCGGCGCGGAGGCCGGGGCGGCGCGGGCTGGCGCAGGCCGGGGCCGGGGGCGGACAGGCCGGGCGAGCGAGGCCGAGGGCCGGGGCGGCACAGGCGACGGCGGCGGCTCGGTTTGCTACAGGCCTGAGCAGAGAGAGAAACGGAAGAGATGAACAAGAGGGAGGAAACAGACTTTGAGAAAAATAAAAGGAGAGACGGAAGATTGGAAGAAAAATAAAGAAAAGAGAAAAGGTGGGGATTTTGGGGATTTTTCTGGAATTCTAAATTTAGAATTTAAATTCAGAATTTCAAGAAGTATTAGGAATATCGGAAATTGGGGGGGAGATTGTTTGGAATTTTGGAGGGTCGCGAATGTTGGCGTATATATATATATATGGAAAATCAAAAGCGTCGAAACACCTTTGGGACTGAAATATTTTTTTCGGAATCAAGGAAATTCGCCGGAATTTTTGGAACTCCCAAAGCATAAGAATATTTCGGGAATTTTGAGAATATTGGAATGGGGAATATTTTGGGAGTCGAGGACGGAGGAGAAATAGTTTAGGAAACATGCGATCGATTGAAAATATCGGTGTATTTTGAGAATTGGAACGTTGAGGAGGTTTTAGGGTGCCGGGAGCGACACGAAACCCTAGAAGACAAAGGATGTCAGAGTTCACGATGAACGGGGAGAGTTCAAAGGACTGAACCGAAATGACCCGGATAGGAGAAAAGATAGGGATTTTATTATAGATTTATCTAATTATAGAAATGATCTTTGTCCTATTAAAATTAATTCTGGAGCTCCAAAAATTCCAAGGAAATTTCAGAGAGTTTATTAAATCGTGGAGAATTTACCAGAAATAAATACCACCACGAAACACATAGAGTTTTATCATCATAAATACTTAAACGCTTAAAATATTCCGACCAAAACCCCAGGAATATAAAAGCATCCAAGCATTTATTTAAAATTTAAACTTGGGATTTTTAATATTGGAAATTTCAAAATTTTATTCAAACGCGTTTCTCAAACAAATTTTTTTAGCGTATTCTTATATTTCAATTTACCCCAAAAACAATTTTTAATTAAAGTGATTTTTAGGGCGTGACAGTGGTGGCGGTCACGACGTTCTGCTATGGAGTCACAAAGACGTCATGGTCACCCACTTTGGTCTAGAGGATTTCTTGTTTCCTTGCGCAGATTGTGGTTGCGAGCTTTGCGCTCGGCTTGTAAGCGTCGTGCGTCTTCCTCCTGTTGTTCACGTAGCCGGCGAGCCTCCTCCTCTTGCTAGTCACGTAGTCGACGTGCATCTTGCTCCGGGGTTGATCCCTTCAACACCATGAAGACTTCGCGTGGTGAAGAAAAGTTCCCCGAGCTGTTGTCCAACTGGGAGTCAGACTCGGAGCAATTCAATGGTGTGATGATAACCCCAACCTCCTTGGTCCCGATCCCAAGCGGCTCAGAGCCGTATTCGAGTCGAATTCCAGAGGATTGAGTCTGTCGCACTGGATTGAAGA
Organism: Oryza meyeriana var. granulata; assembly: GCA_003991445.1. Taxonomy (NCBI): domain Eukaryota; kingdom Viridiplantae; phylum Streptophyta; class Magnoliopsida; order Poales; family Poaceae; genus Oryza; species Oryza meyeriana. The sequence continues at coordinate 105,829 of RYFJ01001677.1, read as the reverse complement.
TTGCTTCAGTGTTGTTGAGTCTGAGTAGGAAATTAATGATCTCGCCTCCCCTGGATCCGATCTCGACCGGCTCGGAACCAAATTTGAGTCGAACGTCAAGAAAGAGAGTTGTCCCAGAACTCATAGATCTTGGGTATCACTGAAGCAGGTCGTGGAAAACTGTCGCGGCGTTGAGTAAGCCAATTGGCGCTGAGTTGGCTCGGTCCCTGGCCGATCGGATTGAAACCGAGTCGGACAAGGTGAGGGCGCAGAGGTTGTCGGTGATGAAGTCGAGGCTCCCGAAGTTGATGGTTTGCCCGAGGGTGAAGTTGATGCCGTCGACTCCTATGATTGGATCCATTGGGCTTGATGAGATGCGCTTGACGAGCCTCCTACCTGGCGCGCCAACTGTCGATGCTTTGTATCGGCAATATTGAATATGAGGCTATTCGTCAAACCTAAACTCGATGGATTCGAAAGGACACACGAGATTTATCCTAGTTCAAGCCCTCAAGATAAGGTAATACCCTACTTCCAGCTGTTATGTATTGCTTTTGCGGTGTAGATTGATTCTCTGGTGAGATTGGTTGTGCCTCAAGGGACTTCTTGCCTTTCCTTATATACTGAGGAGGCAAGTTACAAGGTAGGAATCCCAGTCGGACTTAACCAAAGAATTTTCCTATCAGAACATAGAGTATCCGACTAGGACTATATCCCTTTTCTTATCATACAAGGTTACATGAAACCATATATTACTCTATCTCTAATTATATGGACCGGCCCACTCTCTATCCGAATAGGTGTAATGCCTTTCATAGGGTACCTAGGGCCCATGGCCTCCACAATTCCCTCTCAGCTCAACAGGTCGCAGCCCACCAAACCCCTGCCATCTCTCTCTGTCTCTTTGACTACTAGGACCCACCTGTCAGCCTCTATCCAAAAATAAATTCTTTTCCCAAGATTCTTTTAATCCTTTTTCAATTTACAGAAAATGATTTAAACTTCAAAAATTCATATCTTTTTAACCGTAACTCCGTTTGAGCTCATTCAACTCTCAAAATTTTTCTAAAAATAAGATGTACACAATAGCACTATTAGTTACATTCAATGTCTTTTTGGTTGTTTATGTTTTGCACACCTAGAAGGTGATTCTGAGGAGCAGTCAATCAAACCCTTCGCCGAGGAAGTTCAAGAACCAGAGCAAGGCAAGTCACCCTTTGACCATATTGATCCTATATTTTTTATAAAAATATTTTGTTTGCAAATTATGCATTTTGGGAGCACAATTTCGGCCGCGATTCACAAGTCGATCCGAGAGGCCCAACCCAAATTGCTGCATTAATACCCTCCTTGTTGGTTGATAAACCTATGCCCTTGTCGTTCTGGTGTCGTCCTGGTACTTGTATTCTCCGAGTACATGTATCGACGACATACCAACCTTACACCTTTTAACAATGGGAAAATTATGGGTTTTCAGAAATGGTTTGAAAAGATCGACACTCGATGTCAAACACTTCGCAAAACAAAATGTTTTTCACAAAGCTTGGTCATGGGTTGTGATCGCCTGTGTGGCTTGACCTCACATGCATATAAGGACCGATTCCTTGGAGAATTCCACTAATCATAGAATCGTATGACCACATTGGTGGAATGGGACACTCTTGGCCAAGTAATTTGTGGAACCAGGGTGAGTCTGGTTGTCAACGAATGTGGAGTCGCCGGGGTGGCACTATGTGTTGCACTTGCAGGGTCCTGAGTACCGGGAGTCTGGAACTTGCCTGATACTTGGTCTAGGACCCATCATGTTGATAACAGGCTGTCCTGGGGATATTTTGGAAATGCTTTGTCTCAAACCTCCTTTCACCAGCCGTATTTGATCAATGCATGTTGGGTGTCTGGAGTAAGCTTGCGTCATGTGTGTAAAGCATGCACCCCATTTGCAAAGGTTATAAACTGTTCGAACAGCCATGCCCATAGTTATGGGCCGATGTGAAGTGATTCCACTAGCATAGTTTTGTCTTTATTTGAAATGTTTGTGAAATATGTTTGTGGATTGGGAAGTATTACCAGAACCAGTCTGAGTGGTAGGTGTAAGACCTGATTGGTCTGAAACTTGACTATGTGTTCCAGGGTGTTGTTTGGCACCATATTTAGGGTTGAGTGTAGGATATGAAAATATGGTTGGGAAAGTTTAATCCACTTAAATGGAGATGTTGCCTAGGCCAGTACACTCCGAAATGGATTGGTGACAAGTCGTTGCGAGATGACTTCTGGAATGGGTTGAGACGTGAGTCTCTTCTCGATAAATGTGGTGAGTTGTGGCAAAGCAATTCACGGAATGGATTGAGGCATGAGCCTCTTTCCGACAACTTAAAGAATACTTATAATTTTTACAAAATGTTTTCCAACCCAAAATCGTTTGCGAAATAAACCCAAAACTATTCCTTGACAAACCATGCACTTCACATTATTTCTGTGACTTGCTGAGTACCTCATAAACTCACCCTTGTTATATTCCCTCCTATGAAATATATGAAGATAAAGATCCAACAGTTGATGAATTCCTTCAAGAGCAAGCCAAAAATGAAGACTCTTAGGGTTTTGGTCTAGGTCCCAAGCCATGCTTGTGGGTGTCGTTAGGCCTAGCTGTGCTTCTGCTGCCATCATTTTGTAATATATCATTGCGGTGCATGGGTTTTGTCCGTGGTTGCAACTTATGTAAGGGAACTATATCTGTTAAACAAGCCAAGGTTGACTATGTTCCACGGATGTCCTGTATGTACTAGCTGAACTCCTAGGACTGGCACAGGTAATGCAGGTAATGATGTTTTGCTCCTATTGACCTATATTGGTTAACGGGAGAGGGGTGTTACAACGGTGGTATCAGAGCATAGGTTTGGCCCCTAGGAGTGAAACCCCACGCTTAAGACGACCTTTAAGGACCTTACGTACAAAAAGCTAATTGCAAAAACTTAATATTCTTACTACTCTCCCTTCTTTTTAGTATTTTGAAAAAGATTTACTAACTTCTTTTCTTTTTTCAAATTGTAGATGGCTGATGTCGGCATACATGCTTCCTTTGGAGAAAATCAGGGTGGTTTTGTTGACCTGCTACAAGACTTGGTCTGTTTCCTTGGATTCGCTATTCCTGAGTTCGCAGGCTTCAACATTCCTTCCACTCCTCCCCATTACCGCCTTACCTTTTGCCGCACCCACCATCACTCCTCCTATAGCCGCTGCTACTCCTGTACTGGTCCCTACCCTCGCTCCACCAGCAGTTGGTTGACTTCCAGCTGTTGTTCCTCCACCTTCTGTTCCTCCTACCTCTCCTATCCCTATCCCTTCTGATGAGGAGGAGGAGCCCTTCAAGTGTGAGTTCTACGACAGCCAAATGGAGTAGCACAAGTAAGTCAGTAGTTGTCAGGAGTTGTAGCAATGCCTGGTTGTAGTAGGTTAGTGTTTTAGGAGTAGTCAAACCTTTTGTACCGACGCCAACTCCTTAGGAGTTGTGGCGATTAGTGCGTGAGTGTGTGATGTGCTGGTAGTCTGTGTCTTGTAAGGTGTGCATCCAGTCTCTTGACTTGGCCACACCTATGTGCATAAATAAAAAATCTTATGGTTTTGAAAAATTTTGTGCTTGTGTGTGCCTTCTCTTCTTACCTTTGTCCTTCTCATCCCTCTTTCCTTTTAGATGGCGCGCCACAATCAACGTTAGTGACGTACACCTGCTCGTATGGCTTTGAAGATGACCAGGCTCGAGCCCAGTGCAATAACCAAAACCAAGCTGACCAGGAACAAGAATCTGAAAACAATGTAGCCACCGCTTAGGGTGCATCCCAACACCAGCAACAACCACAAAACCAAGATCAACCAGATTTACCCCCACCTCTCTAGCTGAATATGGACCCTCAACACATTATGGCCATTCAAACTCAAATACTACACGTAATAGCCAGAATTTGGCCTTCATGCAACATAACCCACTGCAGCCTGCCCAACAAACTCCACCCAATAGAAGGGCTAAGTTAACCGAATTCTTGTGGTCTCGTCCCCTTGAGTTCTCACAAATGGCTAAGCCTATCGAAGTTGATGATTGGCTTAAGGATATGGAAAGAAAGCTAAATTTGGTGCAATACATTTCAATAGAAAAGAGGTTGTTCGTTGTGCACCAGTTAAGGGGATTAGCAGCTAGATTAGTGGGATAACTACTGTGCCGCCCATGAGGATGTCGCTAATATTACTTAGATTGAATTCGTGAATGCTTTTTGTACAACCTATGAGCCAGAAAGCATCATTAACATGAAAAGGATCAAATTTGAGTAGCTCAAGCAAGGATACTGGAGTATTAACGAGTACCTGAGCCGCTTTAGTATGTTGGCCTAATACGCTATTGAGGAAGTAAATATAGATAAGAAGATCAGGAGATTCCTCAAAGGCGTGAATATGGGGATAAGGATTCATCTCATAAGCCATGATTTTCCCACTTTCCAATAGATGATCGACAAAGCCTTGTTGGTAGAAGATACCAGGAAAGAAACAGAAGACTACCGAAACGGAAGATTGCTCATTCCGGACCTAACCCTCGTGGTGGACCATGCCCAAAGACCAACCATCAAGTTCTGTACCGTCCGGCTATCCCTCAGTTTAGCCGCCTGTCTACTTTCACTCCTTGCCCGCCACCCCTCAGCTAGTTCCACCAAGGAATTACAGTGGAAGTACTGGAGGAAGCAACACCTTCATCTTTACCGCTCAACCAAGAAACCCTACCAATGCCGCTAGAGTAAAATGCTTCACTTGCCAAAACGTGGGACATTACGCAAGGGATTGTCCTCAAAACAAAGGTACTATAGCACCAGCTTGCTCTAATGTCAGCATCGCTAGGGCACCTGCACCCACGTAAGGAAGGACTACTTCTTAGACAAGTCACTACAGAACGACCTAGTTTTGGATGGCAGATGTAAATGTCGGCATAGGGTTTTTTGCGGGACTTGCAAATGCCAGGTCAGCTAAAATAATTCAGGGCGTTTTTAAACGCCGATATAGTCTTTTCCACGGCGTTTACATACGCCCTTTTTGTTTCACTAAACCCCGGCGTAAACATATGCTAGTGTATTGCAACATCGTCAATTCAGCGCGCGTGATAAAAATTAGGGCGCGCGCGCGGGATCAGGAAAATGTGGCGCTCTAATAGATCCCTTCTGCGCGCTGGTTTCCCATAGATAAAAATCCCCAAATTGATCTAAGCCCCACTACTACTTCCTCCCTACCTGCATCGATCCTTCCATCCCTTCCCCACTTCCATCGCCGCAAGTGCACCCTGCGCTGGAGGAGGCGCTGGCTCCCTTCTGTCACGTGTTGTTCGTCTCCCTCCCACCTGCGTGGATCCCTTTCACCCGACTCCACTAACGCCGCCGCGTGTGCTCCCTGTCTTGGAGAAGGCGCTGGTGCTGACGCCTCCCTGGCCAGGTGCAGGCCCCATGGCCAGAGTATACCCTTGTTTCTCCATCTGATGCACTCCATTCCAAACAATCTAGTTGTGCCTCCCGACCTCCCTGTTCAGATGTGGCACTGAGAACTTCTCCAGTGTTGGTGACAGTGGCACCGCCTTTTCCTTGTGGTAGGTACGTCGTCCTCGTTTTTCTTTAGCCTCAGTCAATGGTTTGGATTTGGAGGAAGATAGTGACGGTACTGTGAATTTTTTTGTGAATCTGAAGGTTGATTTGTTCTGTGCAGAGGAAGTGGTTATGGGTTTTGTCTTGTGACATGCTGATAGCCTGGAGACCAACAAAGGGTAAGGTTCGATCTGATCCACTTGGTACGATTTGAGTAGGAAAAATTGTTAAGAAAATGTTTCATCTGCTATATGATCAGAGTAGAAAAAATCCTAAGAATACCTGTAATCGAGTGCACATGAACATGGAAAAACCTAAAAATACGTTGCACTGGTATGAGCTGAGTAGAAAATACCCTAAAAAACCTGTAATGTAGCACACATGAGCAGGAAAAAACATAAAAAAAATACTCGTAACATAGTACACGGTCGCAAGTCGCAAATCATGCGATTTTCGCACGAAATATGCGCACGTGTGGTGGATCTGATTTGAACACAGGACCTGATCTGTCTTCGCGTATATCCTCTTAACCATCTCACCTATAAAGCAATGTTAGTATCATTATTATGTTTTTCCATTTAACTCTTCTTGTTTGGAGCCTTTTCCTTTTTGTGTAATAGTGATATTTGATGTTTTGATAGGCTGATGTTTGCTGCATTCCATCCTGCCTACACTGTGGACGGGTGCTTCTTCTTGCCTCGACTCAATCTTGTGCTTGGTTGTTGCTGTTCCCTTGCTCTCTAAAAAGGTTAGCAACTGCAATCCTGAGTTTCTATGTGTGAATGCTTTGCCCAACTTGGGATAACTGATAGATTGGTGCTACTGATTAGGAACCATGGACAAACAGTGGATGATTTCACCTAGGTAATTAGTGAATAGTAATTAAATGCCATCACAAAGCTTTAAGAGTTGAAGGTTTAATAGCTCTAGCTCACTGGTTATAATTGTTAATATCCTACTATAGGTACACACATGAGTATCAAAGTGGTCTTAAGAATTTTATTGCATTTGCCTTTTCCAAATCATCAAGGGGCAACACAATTATCTGTCCTTGCAAAAAATGTGTGAATCAGTACTGGTTACCGGAAAATGAAGTGTATGATCACTTAAATCTGTGATGGGTTTTTGCCTGGGTATAATACATGGATTTATCATGGTGAGACTTGGAACAGTACTGCAGCTGTTAATCCAACACCATCTATTCAAAATGATCAAGATGATGAAATTAATGATATGTTAAGAGAGGGTCTTGGTTTTTTTGATGATGTCAATATAGATGTGACTGCTAGTGATGATGAGAAAGAAAACGATGTAGATGCTGCAACATATTACAAATTAGCTGATGAAGCTAGTCAACAGTTGTATCCAGGCTGTGAAAAGTTCTCCAAGCTTCAGTTCATTGTTCGGCTGCTGAACATAAAAAACTTGTGGAATATGAGTAATGCTTGCTTTGATGAACTTATTTTACTTCTAAAAGAAGCACTACCAGCTGGTGAAAACTTACCAAGAAACTATCATGGGGCTAGAAAGTTTGTTAGAGATGTTGTCCGTGGCTATGATAACATTGATGCTTGCATAAATCATTGTGTATTGTTTAGGAAAGAGTATGCCAATTGTACTTCTTGTCCCATTTGTAAGACTTCAAGGTGGAAGTCGGAGAAGGTGGGAATTAATGGCAAGCGTATCCATGGAGTTCCTATGAATATTCTTCGCCATTTTCCTTTAAAAAGAAGGCTGCAAAGACGATTCACGTCATCAAAGACAGCAGCCAACCATAGGTGGCATAGTGACGGTCGAACAAAGGATGGTTTATTGCGACATCCCACAGACTCTACTGCATGGAAGGACTTTGACTTTCGGTTCCCAGATTTAATTCAGAATGTCATAACATTAGATTTGCTTTGGCAACCGATGGGTTTAGCCCATTCCGTACATTAAGTGTTGCTCACAGCACATGGCCTATTGTGTTGATTCCATATAATGTGCCACCATGGGAATGCATGAAGCAATCAAATTTCATTCTCTCCTTACTTATTGCTGGTCCATCCTCTCCAGGAAATAATATTGATGTTTACATGCAACCGCTAATAGATGAACTTCTAGAGCTATGGCATGTTGGTGCTAGAACATATGATGCATCTTGTTCATAGTGGTTTCAGCTACGTGCTGCACTTGTTGGGACAATTAGTGACTACCTTGGTAATGCATATTTGTCTGGAAGAAAGACAAATGGGGATGTAGGTTGTGCTATTTGCTATCTTGGAACCAGCTCCTTTGGCCATCGTAGATATCTACCCAACAATCACAGGTTCAGATATGACGCACATGCATTTGATGGCACTCAAGAACTGAGAGATGCACCTGTCCCTATAACTGGATTTGATGTGTCAAACCAAACAAAGGACCTAAAAACTATTTTTGGAAAACCTGAGGTACAGAAATCCTCAAAAAAAGGCTAGTAGAAAGAGCTTGAGCCCAAGTGGAAGAAAAGAAGTGTTTTTTTTTTCAGTTACCATATTGGTAAACTCTTTTAGTACGCCATAATTTGGATGTGATGCATATTGAGAAGAATGTTTTTGATAATGTAGTGAATACATTGTTAGGCATCGACAAAAAGTCCAAAGACAACCTAAATGCCCGTATTGATCTTCAAAATATGGGCATAAGGCCAGATCTTCATCCTGTAGCAAAAGGAAACAAGACTTACTTGCCTCCAGCAATTTATACATTGAGCACAAAAGAGAAGAAATTGTTCTGTCAAACACTAAAACAAGTTAAATTCCCTGATGGTTATGCTGCTAACATGCAAAGCAAGGTCCTTGTTGATCAAAGAAAACTAGTTGGCCTTTAAAGTCTTGACTGCCATATCATTATTCAAAACTTGCTTCCTTTAGCAGTAAGAAGAATTTTACCAGAGAAGGTTTGTACAGCGTTGATTCGTTTGAGCAATTTTTTCAAACAAATATACTCCCCAGTTATTTCTGTCAATGACATGCAAAAATTAGAAGACGAGATAGCTGAAATACTTTGTCTTCTTGAGAAGATTTTCCCACCAGCATTTTTCGATATCATGGTTCATTTGTGTGCCCATCTCCCAAGGGAAGCTAGACTTGCTGGGCCTGTGCAATACCGAAAGATGTACCCTATTGAGAGGTAATTCAGTAAGCTCATCTATATGATTTTCTAAAGTAAATTAGTAACTTGATCGACTGAATGTTTACTTTAAACCTGCCATAGGTACTGGTCAAAATTAAAATCAATGGTTCAAACACGAAGTCACCCAGAAGGTTCAATAGCTGAGGGATATGTGCTAGATGAAAGCCTCACCTTTTGTTCTCAATATTTGCGAGGTTGTCAAACTAGGTTCAGTCGTACAACATATGAAGATAGAGACGACACTGCTACACATTGCATTGAATTTTCACATCTAAGAAGAGTAGGACGTCCATTGTTGGGTAGTTCCATGATTGAATTGGATCATGTATCTTGGATGCAAGCTCATCATTATGTCCTGATCAATTGTGAAGAAGTTGCTCCATACATAAAGTATGTTCTAGAACATGATGCTTGTTTTATTTGTTTATGTTGACTTGCACCTAATTCTACTGCTAAATTAAATTATAGAAAGCACCACCAATTTCTATCTTTAGGAAAACGACTCAGGAAGAGAGATGTTGAACGCATTCATCATGAAACTTTTCACATATGGTTCACGGAACATGTAAGTTGTGGACAGGTTTACTACTATCAACAAATGTATATTGTATTTCTCATATGGCTTATTAATATTATTAGGTTCAGGAATTGCTTTCCCATTTATAGCATTGAAATTCACAAGGAAATAATAGTCTTGGCTAACAAACCATATAGGGTGGCGTGCAAATACAACAGTTATGCTATAAATGGGTACAAATTTCAAACTGAGAGCTCCAACAAGGGAAAAAGCACCCAAAATTTTGGAGTGGCCGTGGTTGCAAGTACATCTAGTTTTTCTAGTGCACAAGACAATAACCCAGTTATAGGTGAAGTTACATATTATGGCATCATCAAGGAAATCATTGAGTTAAACTACTCAAACAAAGGATCAGTTGTGTTCAAGTGTGATTGGGTTGATATTGTCCAAGGTAGAGGCATTCAAAAGGATAAGTATGGAATAACACTTGTTAATTTCACCAACTTTATTGCATCTTTAGTAAAGGGAGGACACATAACCCTGCAGGAAAAAGACTGGAGACTTGTGCGAGACAAAGATATAATTTGGAAGACAATAATTGTAATCTTCTGTTCCTTTATGTTGCATTTTTTTAATACACTTGTGCAGAAAGGTGACCATATTATATTGCACGTTTTCCTGTTGTTGTGTGCTAACATTTTTCATTTACTTCTCAGCAATATTGTGACATAGATCCAATATGTGAAGAATGGGTGCTGGCATCAGCTGGAAAGAAGTGGAGGGATTTCAAGAACACTTTGAAGAAGAGGTACTAGAAGGAAGAAATTTCGGCACAGGAGAATATCGACAATGGATGTGGTAATAGAATTCCCCCACCAGATTGGAAGTGGTTGGTTGAATACTGGTCCAAAGAAGAAACAAAGGTTAGGAAAAGGTTGTTCTAAATTCCATATATATATATCTCTGTGTGTGTGTGTGTATGTATGTATGTATATATATAATTCCAAGGTTGCAAAACCATCCTGTAGGAAAAGGCAAAAAAGAATGCTGAAATTCGTGCAAGCCAAGTAAATGCCCTTCATACTTGTGGGTCCAAAAGCTTTGCCGTAGTGAATGATGAGCTGGTCTGTACAATAAATTTTGTTCAAAAAATCTATGTGGAAATGATACTTCATGGTTACCATTTTTTGCTAGGCAACGATAATTTGTCGTGAACCTTGTAGAGCAGAAAGCTATCTTGCTACACACAAGAAGCAAAATGGAGAAGCTGTTAGCGCCTCTTGCAAAGAGAACATAGTATGTCAAGCTTCCTGTCAATAATTTTTGCATTTAACTTTACCATAGTTCATTTTTACTCTATTGATAAATTTAATCTAAATGACAGGATCAGATTGAAAGAAGACTTGAAGAAGATGAAACCCTTCGCTTGAAGTTAGCAGATGGTGGCGACTTGTATGATGATTTACTCCCACAACAGAGAAAAGGGAGAGTGCATGGGATGGGATTGTTAGCTGGGGGTTCAAAGGCAATAACACTTTCAAAGGCTATAGCTTCACTGAAGCAGGTTGAAGAAGAAAATGCACAACTTAGATCCATGGTGGCAAACACTAACAAGCAATTTGCAGCATACAAGGAAAGCTCTGAACAATGATTTGAAGCATACAAGGAGAGGTAAGACAAGCAGTACGAAGACATTAAAAGCATGTTGCTAAGCATGCAAGGGGCTAGCCGTAGTGACCGGGAACAGGCTAGGGAAATAACCCAACCTAGTGTGCAGGTGAGCATGCATGCCATTGTTTAATTAGGGCCTTTCATCCATTCAGATTACACGTATTGCTGAATTGTTTTATTTTGGCAATCTTTTGTGTATTTGATTCAGCCACTGATGCATGAAATTTGATCTCAGCATGATGCTAATTTGGAAAAGGATACTAGTAGTGGGAAAGGAAGGTTTTAGAATCATCTTCTTCAGAAAATCAGATGCGTGATGTAGTCCCATCAAGAACCAATATGGTTTCGGCAAGAAGGTATCAAAAAGGGGTATTACAATCTTTCACATAGGAATATCTTAAATTTATTTACAACTCATTTATGGGTATAAACCATGCAGTGTCTGTACTCTTTGACTCCTTGTAGGCTGGGAGGGAAGTTATGTTGCGTAATATTGGTGGCTCTAACATAGTAGCACATGGAAGACTCCAATGCACTGACAAGACAGCAATAGGTGTGGATGGATTAGCCTTAGGGATCTTCTACGAGTTGCTCATTGATGTTGTCCTCGACAAGAACGTCGCATTCCCACGACCACTGCACAAGGCCACCAAGTTAGGCTCTGTTGTTGGTCTTTGCATTGCATGGCCACATCAAAATGTATGTGCTTGAGATCCACCCCCATCATTTCATCTCCAACTTTAGTTAAGTAACTTGGATAGCTATATTTTTGTTTCGAAAATCGCAGTTCTGGGATCTTATGGCTCACAAAATCACAGTTCTGGGATCTTATGGCTCACAACTAAGTGTGATCAGGTGTGCTTTGGGTAAGAAATAGAAAGCTTAAGTACATTGATGTGCTAAAATCTGCAAGTTTTGGTAATTTTCCATTATATCCCTAATTGTTATTTATTCTTTGGTTCTCACCCTTCTAGATTTACGCAGCAAGAAGTAGAGTTTGTTGCAATGATTTGTTGTGCGAAACATGAGGTACTTTATACCATTGGTTCCAGATTTGTTGTTCGGGTCCTTTTGACCGTTGCTTTACTTCACTACTTGTAATTATGCTTGATGGAGCATTAGAGCAATAAAATATATTCATATTTTTAATATAGTTCCCAATTTTGGCTATAATATGAAAATCCTTATTTGTTAATTAGTTATGACGGCCTGTTAATTCATTCAAATTTTAGTCCCTTTTGTGTTCTGAACTCTGGATGTTGTTCTGTTATGACGTCCTGTTATCTATTTTTGTGTTGGCAGTAGTACAGATAGTCCCCTGCAATACTAGAAGTAGCTAGCTGGCTTATACAATGCACTTTTCTTTCTTTTGTTTTTTTCTTTTGCAAAGTAGCTGGATTGGACTAGTTATTCCCACTTCTGCATATAGCTCTCAAATATGGTGTTTACATTATTGCAGATGGAGCCAAGTTGGAGGCATGTTGATGTTAACTACTTATCAGCAAGACCTTTTGTGTGATGTTAAAAATATTTACATATGCATCTGAAACATGGGACCCCGTGATGATAAAACTGTGTTCATTTTGTGGACCCAAAACTGAACCAAACCTATTGTATTTTGTAGTACTCTCTATAAGTTGCATGGACTATTGCTATGTTAGCTTTGTATGACAAGCATCAAGTGATATAGTGCTTGTAAAATTTTATGTGGTGCTGACTTTTGTTGAACAATGTAAGGTATTAATAAATGTATGAAAATTATGGAACTACAACATCTGATATTACTGTCTGCTGACAGTACTAATGGTGAAGATGAATATGTACTAACTTTGGAAGTTTGTGTTTATAGAATTCCATCGAGTTGAAACATCTGTTTGGTAATTTTTAAATGCTGTAGTAGATGGATTTGTAGGGGATGCTTACAAACACCCCGGAATGCAGAAACAAGGGCATCCGTAAATGTCAGCAATTGTAGGTATGTTGGTGTTCCTAAACGCCGGCGTAGCACCGGTATTAGGGCGTCTACAAACACCGAGTTAGATAAACTTAGAACGGCATTTATAAATGCCACCTTAGATAGGTATGGGGGTGTTTATGAATGCCAGTCTAGGGTGATCTAAGCCGGCGTTTATAAACACCACAGTACACCCAAACGCCGGGAATACTTTTTCCCGACAGCACTTTTGTGGTCGATTGGTAAACGCTGGTGAAAACATCTTCTAGGGCGTTTGCAGGTCTTTTAGGGCATTTATAGATGCCTTGAAAACTCAACTGTCTTATAGTGAGTGGACAAGCTTCTCGAAAAACTCCAAACTTTGGAAGTGAATCATATCTAGACAAAGATAGCTTAAGAAGCACCGGACGTTGTGATGTGTATGTTCCTTATCAACTTTATACCCGTCATTATTCTGTTTGATTCTGGAGCTTCCCATTCATTTATCTCTCGAGCTTTTGTGAACAAAAATAGTTGAAAAACCTAGGGCTCAAGGGTACTAAAGATCATGCACTCCCTAGGCCAGGAGATAAGGTCTGGTCTATCGTGCTTAAGAGGGTTAGTTTCCTAGCCAGTTGTAACATACTTGAATTTTAAATTTCAAAATTCGACCGTAATAAATTAGTAAAATCCCGGCGAAGGAAAAATTTTGTGATTCTTTCCGAATAAAAAAAAATCGAAACAAGAGCTCACTTAACTAGTGCTAGCTCAAATAGGGTGAATTCCTTTATAAATCTATTAAAATAAAAGTCCAACCAACCCAAAGTAGTATAATTAAAAGTCAAGTAATAAGAGTGCAAATAAGTGAAATACTATTCGTTGGTGTACATGATTTATTTCTATTGTTTTTGGCTCTTAAATGCATTTATGTAATAGATTCCATATGCATTGCAATAGCTAAAGGTAAATTCTAAAAAAATAACTTGTGCAACATAAAGCCATGGGAAAATTCTCACAAGTACTACTTACCACATGCATGTCACTGAAAATTTTGTATAATTTTATCACTTGGTTTAGTACCTTGATAAATCCACCCAAAGCAAGAACAATGTGAAGTAGGAATGTCTAATTACCTAGGCCATATTTCATCACATTAAATCCTTAAGTTGTCTTGCCATGCAAGCCTACAAGAATGTTATTCATAATGTGGTCTACTTACAGTAATTTTACCTAGCCCTAGATCACAAGATTTTCACATGAAATGATGCGTGCAAAAGGAACCCTAAATATTGCATAACTAGAAAACACAATGTCAATTAGTCATTTTCACAAATTCACCATGAATAATATATAAGGTTTTGGGCTTTAGTTCTTTGTCAAAATGTCACAAGTAACCCTTCATCCACAATAATTTAGGCCTAATTTAATTCCCAAGTTAAACACATGATAATGACCATAATCCCTAATTATTTACACTAGTGCAGAAAACTGACAATTTTACTCAAATTAAACCCTAAGTCACCATGGGCTGCATATTGTCCAGCAGATAGAACATAATACACTCTACTCACAGAAACTTTTTTCATAATTTGTACCCCAAGGGAACTTAACTAAATTGAGTGTTCAAAACTGAAAGAAAATCAACTTTGGGATGCGGCCAAATCTAGAGCGCCAAAACTGTGTGAAATAGCCAACTTTGCAAGCTTGTCAAATAAAATTCATAGCTTATCATCCAGTGAGATTCAACCAGAATGTTTGCCTATATGCCATCTGCCACCAGAAAGTTTCCCCAAGCCTAACTCACAAATAAAGCATATAAAATAAGTGGCATAAAATCCCTGCACATACTTGGACTGCAGTCAACATTGTCACCAAGCCTCTTTTGCCAATTTACCATAGAAAAACCAAAAGGGCTCTAGCTTTGGAACATGGCACCATGGGAGACCACATATTAGTATACTCTCTGTGATTTTGCCCAATTTTTAAACCCAAAACAACCAAGGGAAACAGGGGGGACAAAACAGCTCAAGCCCATAGAGTGTGACTTAGCCTTACAGTGGTTTTCCTTGCCTATTTCACTGCCAGTGGAGCCCAGGAGCTGTGGGATCCACCTGCCAGCCCTAGAACATGCCCTAGACATGCCAGCCGTCGCTCCCACGCCCTGAGACGCGCGACATGGGCCCCACACGCGTCGGCCGAGCCAGCCTCCATCCCCACTGACAACCCCGGGATAAAACCTCGCCCTTTTCGTCTCTCACCTCGCCAACACATTCTTCTTCACTCCCTCGTCACGTTCCACAAAAGAACTGAGAAAAACCACCTTGGGATAGCCTGGGACGCCGCCGTCTTTGTCGGCGCAGCGTGATGTTCGATAGCCACCATCCATGCTCCGGTGAGCTTAGCCACAAACCGAGCATAGGAACGTGATGCACCCACCATGCCTAACTTCCTGTGCTATTGGTATCCTTTTTAGTGCAGGTCGGAGTCGCCGCACCAAACATGCCGCTGACCGTTGGCTGCTCTGTCTAGAGCTCGAGGGCCTCTTCGGAGAAGACTTGAAGCTTTGGGTACCTATTTGTAAAATCGCTAAGTGACTGACATATGGACCCAGCGTTGCGGGTTGATTTCTGGAATGCCAGGGTATATTCTGAAAAATATGCACCCACTGACCTGTGGCCCCTGTAGGTAAAATCTAGGAAAAGAAAAGAAAATGATTTATATGCTTTTATGTATAACTGAAAATTGTTCAAATTATAAAAATGCATAACTAATTCATTTTAGCTCCAAATGAAGTGAAAAAAAACTGTTAGAAACACAAAATTATGAACTTCATTTCTGTCAATTAATATTTGGCATGATCAGTACTGAAAACACCTCTAAAAATTTGTATAATGTATAAATACTTTATTTAGTGTATTTAGAGTATAAGGAATTCTAAAAATCATAGAAAATTGGTCTTAGGTTCAAATAAAGTGAATCGAAATTTTTTAAACTCATAAATGTGCACCCTTTCTTACTGTAATGTCAAATTTGATTAGATCACCACAGAGTGTACCTCCAAAATTCAAATAACGTATTTGACTGTATTTAGACTTCGAACACTTGTAACTTGAACATGCTAAACCATAAAATTGAAATTGTTTCACCATAATTTATCTGAAATCATGCTCATCATTTCTGCAAGGATAAGTTTGACAAAACAACCTCCCAAATTGCATACATAATTAAAGTACACGTATAAATGTCATATTTACATATATAACTTCTAAAATCCATATATCCCAAATGAAAAATGATAAAATGGAAATTACTTCACAAATATTCATCTAAAATCAGTACCAACCCACTGTGTAGATCTCACACCTAAAAAAGTAACTTAAATTTTCACCTTAATTTGTATTTAGACGTATACGCGTATAGAATTTGTAAAATTCATAAGTCACAAGTGCGAAGTGATAAAATAGAAATTCTTTCATCTAAATTCACCTTAGTTCAGTACCTAACCATTGTAAAAGCCTCATGCATATTAGATCATTTTTATTTATTTGCTTGTTTGTTAATTTTGTTTCGTGAATGAGCTCGTTGACGGTGAGAGGTTAGATTTGTTGCTGACAAAGGTGAAGAGGTGCAAGCCAAGTATTCTTCCCTCTTCCTTTAAACATATTGGAAACAATATTTTGGGGAATAAAATATGTTGTTTATAAAATTGCATGCGTATTTGTAACTATCGATACTTGAAATTTAGGTAACTGGTAGCTATATATTATTTGATGCATAACCAACCTTGAATACTTGTATTCCTTGCTGTTTGTAACCTTAGATTTAATTAGAGTACTTTGCTTGTGCTCATTTGGGATTATATATGCTTATATGAATGCCGTATACTTAGCCATGCTTAGAAATATGTAAATATATATTATGGTGACCTTAAATATGAAAATTTGGGTATTATGTTACTTTTGGAGAGAGGGGTTTCCTCTGGTTATCTATGAATCAAAAATGGAGAAAAACTTGTTTTAGACTTGGGCAGCAAGTGGTGTGCGTATGTAGTTGCACACCGATAGGGGAGTGTTTGCCTGAGTTAATTAAGGACCGAACTCAATATCATCAACTCATGTTTATGGTGCAACCGCATGTGCTAGTATAGGATAACCTTAGCTCATTAAGTTGCTCAATGTTTAGCCTTGCATATGCTAGGCCGAAGTAGTGTGGATTAAGTTGGTGTATTAGCCCATAGGAACTACCTAACAACCTGTAACAGTGTTAGGCGTCTAAGTCTGTCCAATAAAACGGTACAGTGCCTCGTGGGGAAAGAAAGGGTTTGCCGTCACGGCTCTAGGTTAAGGCATGGGCCCGTCACCTAATGGCTCTAGGGTTGCTCCTAGAGTGGATTCTCGTTTGCTGTCGCTGATGCAAAGTTAAATGTTAAGCAATGTAAAGGCTAAGTTGTGACATCTAGGCATGAGTGACATGAGTGACATAGTGAAGTGTCTTGAGGATAGACTTATGTTTTTTAAATGTGTTTATGAAAATAGGATGGGGAATGGATGATTTATGATGCTATGAGCTTATGGATATGAAAATGGTGGCTTGTTGCCGTGGAGGGCAACAAACATGATAATATGATATTGATAATTATATGACCATGATTTACTATATATACTTGATTTAATTGCCTTATAAATTACCGTTGCAAAAGGTTATGAAATAAAATTTGCTTTATGCTGAAAACGAGACCATAAATAGCCTTCCTTGACTTAGAGCTTGCATGTAGTATGTTAGGTTTGGCCTTGCTAGTACATTATTTAGATAATGTACTGACTCTTGCTTTATTGTATATTTGTTGGTTTAGTCTTTGTTGTAGGTGATGAGTAATTTAGGTTAGAGAGCTTTACGGGAATCGTTGATCTTTAGGACGGTTCTAATTAGGGGTCAACCCCTAGTCGGTTGCTTGTGAGAATGGGTAGACAAGTTTTCGCTGAACTCTGAATTATTTGGCCGGTCGGCCTATGTATAACTTAGTTGTAAATTTTAGTATAACTAATTGTATCACCCTTGCCTAGCAACTTCTTGGGGCTAGCTAAACATAAGTATGGGCTTGAAACACTTGAGATATTTGCTTAATAGCTAATGTAAATCGAGTCCTCCATGGTATGTAGTCTCTTGGTCTCCACCATCAAGTGGTTGACGAGCGTACCTCGGGGAGGACTGGTGGAGGCTATTTTGTTGAGTATCTCACTTGTTTCGAGCTCGACACTTTGAATTTGTATCTTATTTGCTATTCGCGACGTCCAGTCTGCTTTGAGGTGCGGTGGTTACAGTATTTATTTGGTTTTATTTGAGATCCCACCACTCCAATAGTTAACGTTGACGTGGCGAGTTACAAATCACGGTATAAATCTTAGGATGTCCCCATAGCGGTGGTATCAGAACCGAGACTAGCTATAGGAGCCCCTTTGAATGGTCGTTTAGATTGGTTTCTAAAAAGTATTTTGAGAACTTTGTTCTCAGTTACAAATTATTTGCGAAAACCTATCAAACTCTTAAATCTCATTGCTCTCTAAAGAACTACTCTCCTCTATGTCTATACTTTGATTTTAAACCCTATTCTTGTTCTATAGGACCCGAAGCTTTTGACAAATGGTACTTCATTAAAAATATGTTTGAAACATCCTAATAACCACCACAAGTCAGTACTAATGTGTTTCCAAAAGAATTTTCAAACCTATTTTCAAAGTACACTTCAACAGAAATACAAATATAAAATTTTTATAATTTTACCACCTTCCTAATTTGGTCAGTAGCTTCTGTTTCCAGCCGGAGAATACGTAGGACAGATCCGACCGCCTAGGTTGTTTGTCTTTCTTTCACAAATCCACTTGGCCGGAAACCCTAAAAAAATTTAAGGGCGGTAGCATTCCATACTAACCTTAAACTGGAAAGAACATGTAGGGCCTTACTAGGCTATAATATTGAAATTGAAGCCGAAAGTCATCAAATAGTAACACTGTATCGAGGATACACGCATAGCCGTTATAATATCTCCAGTTCTCTTAACTCTAATTGTGGTACTAACTTAAGCCTTGGTATACCTTGTAGATGACATCCTCCTATGAGCCCTTTTCCTACTCAGGAGTGTACAACGAGAACACCATGCAACACAACCTTTGGATGATGCTGCAACACGCCAGGTTCACTCATCCACCGGAATACTACCTTTTCAACAAGACCATTGTTACCTCACAGGTCATCTATATGGCCCAAGTGTACATTCGAGGTAGAAGCCCAACCGAGAGAGATCGCGTCTACGAAGGCCATGGGTGGAATTGCCTTTGTGCTACGTGTCATGGTGCCTACGTAGCCATTGCACATGTCCGCCACAAGCTGCCAGAGTTGATTGACTCCTACTGCTACTTTTCGATAGTGAACCAAGAGGGCGGGCACAACACTTTTCCCGGATTGACAGAGGTAGACGAGGAGCAAGACACTCCTTATCTCCAGCTTGCACAGCTCCTGCATTCATTGGATGAGCTTTACCGTCTCATGAGCATGGAACTCAACCGTGCTTGTGGGAGAATTGCCACACTCGAGAGGCGTATGATGCCCTAGGTTCCGTGAGGGATTTTACTCAACTGAGTTTATGTACGGAGGAGATGCTATGTATGCTCTCGAGGAGATTTTACCGCAACTCACTAGGACCTATGTTGAGACGATAGGCATACCAGGTACCTCGCGTTGGCCTTCCCAATGTTTCCTTGTATCCACTCTTCCACCTCTAGGAACCATGGGACCATATGGATTAGCTCACTACGTTCGTTGGTACGGATGTGCTTTCGAGCTGAAGATGGATGATGTCACACCTTGAGTTTCCCATTACTCAGAGCCACACAAAATATACCCAAGAAAATGTCCTAAGAAAAATAATTTAAATTGGCCAAATGAATTAATTAAAAATGAAAATGCAAAATAATAAATTATCATGGTTGAGAATATTTTTCTTATATTCCTCTTGCCAAAATACATTAACAGAATTTTTATTGGAATTTTTAAAGCACTGGAAGTATTTTTAATAAATCAAAACAGTTTATTGGAATTAAATTCCCTCTGGAAATCTTTTCTTTTTCTTCCTTTCTTTCTTTCTCACTTTTTCCCTTTTCTCCTCGTTCTCCTGGGCCGCGGCCTGCTCCTGTGCGGCCTGCCTGTCGGCCCTGCACGCCCGCGCTCTCTCTCTCCCTCTCGCCAACCTGTGGGACCGAGACCCCACATGTCAGACCCATCTTCAACCTCCGGCTGACTCGGCCGGAGGGGATCGGCCTTCCCTATCCGTCAGATTTCGCCCATCCCCGCTCCCCTGCGCCTTGGCCCTTGATTCAAATGCCACGGACTGAGTCCCCGCCTGTTTCCCCCACCTTCTCTGCCCCTCTCGCCCACGATCGCGGTTGAATCGCACCCACTAGCCACCACGGTCACCGCCCTCAACCCTGTGAAATTCGGCCAACTCGGCCACAAACTTTCGCAGCCGAGTACATATAAACCTTCCCTGTGCCCCGTCCTCACTTTCCCCTCAGTTGCCCACATTTACCGAGTACCCAAACCCCCTCCGTGCCGAGCTCCCGAATCGCCGCCGCACTCCACCGACTCCAGTCGCACGCCGCCATTGCTACATCCGTCGCCGACTACCGCGCTCGCGCTTGCTAGCTTCGCTGCACCTCGCAGCGTCTTGTTCTGCAGTCGGCCGTCTCAGATTCCCACCGGGACCCCATTCTCTCCGTCATTCCCTTTCGGTAAGCCTCTTCGTCGGCAGTCGGCCGCAAATTTCCATTGACCCACTTGGTCTTTGTCCTCCTAACACGTTCAACACCTTCGCCAGGTCCTCTTGCACCTCGTCCGCGTCTCCGTCGTCGCTTTGAGCTGCCGGAACACCATCGCCGTCGACATCCCGAACCTCGTTGCCACCAATCCTCTCTACTCGCTGCCGTTCGCCGCTCTCCGTTGATCGTCACACCTCGGTGAGCACTTGGCCGCATTCCTCACCTCCTCCGCCGCTCGCCGCTGCCCTCCGCCGCGCCGGATGGTCGCCGGCGGTGACCATCAGGCCACGTGTGCCGGCGGGGCTCATTCCCAATTAGGTCTGAGCCGTCCGATCTGTCTCGGTAGGTCGGGGCCGCTCGTGTACCTATGTCCGCAGTCGCCGCACGCACGTGGACTATGTCCACATGCGCCGTACTCTTATGCGCCACTGACCCGTGGGTCCCGCCTGTCGGTGTCGGTTCCCCATGGTCCGCTGATGCATTAATCCTTGTGAATGCACAATAAATCGTTTAATAATTAAGTTTACTTAGGAGATCACTGCAAAACTTCAAAAATTCATAATTAATTCATATGAGCTCCGATTAATTCTATTCAAATTTCATTAAATCTAGAAAAATTCCAAGAATTCATTAAAAATACTTTTAGCCCCTGTTTCCGTGTCGACATGTACTTTTTTTTGATTATTTGTGCTTTGTTTGCTATAGAATCCGACGCCGTTGATTCTCCCGTGTACTACGAGGTTGTAGCCGAGTACGTTGAGTTGGAGCAAGGCAAGTTATACTGTAATCTTGATCATTTTGTACCTACTCTTTGCTAAAATGTTTTGTTTATTTAAATAAACATGCATGTTTTTATTATTTCATGTGGTATAGATTATGACCTTTATACAGATAAGGTTATGACTTAGTTGTTGACCCTTGTTCCTTGTTACCTGGGTAACAACATGATTAGAATATTATTTTTAGGATGCTTAGCCATGCTTAGAAACTATTAGTTCATCTGGGAATTAAATAGTATCATGGTTCGACTCTTTGTCGGGAAATGTAACATTGGACTTATTACTATTAAATTACTAAAATTTGACCAAAATGGTGGACTGTGGGTGCATGGTTTTGCTGGTCACACCCATGGCAATTAAGGACCGGTTCGTGGGACCCCCTTAGGCAAATACTCGTACATTCCACAAGCCAGCGTGGGCAACGGCTAGGCTGTAGCGTTTCTTCTCCCTCTCCTAGGCACCAATGGTGAGGATGGGCGCGATGGAGTTGGGTCGGCCCAGGGTAGGGTTGATCGGCTTTCGGATCCATTGTGGCACAGGGGGTAGCCTGGCCGATGTGGGGTATCTTGGCGGCAGGTGCAACCTCAGCGTGGTGTGGATGGTTAGGGAGAGGTTGTGTGAACGGTCCTATCACAGCCTCTCGCGGGGTATCGTGGTGATATGCTGGCACACGGGGACGTGTGTGGGGCTGTGTCTTGTGGGTACAGTTGTACACCTCTGATCAGAGTAAACCTATTCGAATAGCCGCGCCCACGGATATGGGCGATTGGTCAAGACTCACCGTGATTAGTCTCACCCTTACCTAATTAACTTGACTTAATGGAATTGATATAGTTCAGATGGATGGTTGGGCCTGGTTAACATGGTGTAACGTTAATTAGTGGAAGATTAATATTGTTTAATTAATTAATCTTTTACTGTTTGCGAACTACTACTGTTTGCAACTGCTTTTATGCAAATAAACCTCTAGCCTATCTTTGTCTCCCGTGCATTGTGCATATTTGTGGGTGTGATTTGTTGAGTACTGTGGGTGGTACTCAGTCTTGCTCCTTTTCCCCCTCTCAGTGGTGGAGTACATGTCCGACGAGGATCAGCCAGAGGACTAGGTTGGCTCTGCCGTCAAGATGCCTGTGGAATGGAAGCTATCGCTTGGCCAGTTGTATATAGACTTTATTTGTTTTTACCGCTGCATTTATGCAAGACTATTTTATTCTGTTTATAAGACGCACTCTGTATGGCAACTTGGTATTGTGTATCCTGACTTTTCTGGATAGGGATTTAATACACAAAAATGTTCATAATTCTGGTTATGAATTTCTGGGCGTT
Organism: Oryza meyeriana var. granulata; assembly: GCA_003991445.1. Lineage (NCBI taxonomy): Eukaryota > Viridiplantae > Streptophyta > Magnoliopsida > Poales > Poaceae > Oryza > Oryza meyeriana. The sequence continues at coordinate 83,045 of RYFJ01001677.1, read as the reverse complement.
ACAAAGTTGGTATCAGAGCCGAACTTGACCGTAGGACTAGCCAAATGGAAACCCTAAGAGCCCTCTGAAATTCTCATTTGCATATGCTTTGTGCACTTGGAGTTGTTTCGGGAAAGTGGGAATTTGTTCTCAGATTGGGATAAAATCTTGACCTTTTATTTGACAAAAATTTGTGATTCAGGCCAAGTTCAGGGTGGAAATTTTATTCAAGGGTTAGGACATAGGTGTCCAAATTTTGGGAAAACATTGGTTAATCGGGGAGATATATGATTTAGGGCGTGCATAAAATATTTCTACTTGCTTTGCAATTATTATTTAAAATTTATTCGGTACTATTTGGTTCTACTGTACTATTCCGTTGGTCTCAAGTTTACATACAAAATTATTTCATGCATAAAATTGTTGTTTATTTTCAAATTATTTATTGTTCACTCTATTTGGATCTAAGCATACATTGATTCCCCTCCTTGCCTTCTATAGATGGACAGTCTCCCCAACCAACGTGGTGCAGACATGGGCGGATTCGTCGAAGAACTTCGTATGATGAGTTTCACTTTGGGATACAGATATGCCCCAGAGTATACCGCAGTAGAGCCCATGGAGGGTGAGCTCCCACACCATGTTCGCTTGGAGCTGCCAGGCAAGCTGTATCTCCTACCAGCCATGGAGGTTGAGATCGGCAGGTGTACCTACGATCACGCCTGCCAGGAGGCAGCTTTCTGTCTGGTCGGAGAGCTATGCTGGAGGCACCACCCTACCCTCCGCACCACCGCCTATCGCTACCTCCCCAGCTAGGCTCACTACCAGGTCTACAGTACCTTTCAGCCGGCTGACAGCGAGAACGACACCACCATCGTCCACATAAGGCGGGCGATGTGGGCCATGGACTACATGCACGCCAACTAGGTGCGTGCGGCCCATGATAGGGAGGATGCCAACTGGATGATCATCCTTGGTGTCTAGAACTAGATCAACCGTTTGAAGAAGGAGGTCGCAGAGTTGAAGGGGTAGCCGCCACCCGGTGGGGCCAGGATTCGTCTGACCCCGAGGAAGAGGACCCTTCCTCCGGTGCGTGTTCAATTGGCCCCCAGAAACGGGCCACACGCACCACTAGCTCCGCCAGCACCGCCAGCGCTAGCACCCGCTCCAACACCAACACCGGCACTAGCACCAACGGACGGCATGATCAGCACGACGTCGAGCGACGGCAACTCTCAGGGAGGCACCAGCATCCACAGGGGCTTCACTTCCACCGACGATAGCAGCTCCATCAGCGGATCCCGCACCCGCAGCGAGGCCAGTTCCTCGGCTCACGGTAGTGAGGCCTTCGTGGTGGATCCAGGAGTCGCACTGACGACTAGGTGGGCAACGAGCAGGAGTCGGAGTACAACTCGGATGACCACATGAGCCGTTCGGAGCACTAGGCGCGCCGTCCTTAGTTTTCATCATTTTCCTTAGTTTGATTTCTTGATTAGTTGTAGTGTTAGGATGTTTGCTTGGGGTTAGTTGATGGCATACCGTCTGTTGTGGTGTGTCCACCTTAATTAGGAATTGAACTGGTTTTTACTCATGTTTCCAACTATGAATTTCAGTCAATTTAATCCAGGCACTTAATTATCCCTCCTGTTTTTGAGCCACCTGTTTTCCTCCTTTCCTCCTATTTCCATCTTCCCCTTCAGATGGTGAACACAAGGAATGGTAACCGTGCTGCCAGTGACGCCAGCACTACCAACCCGTAGGATGGAGCACCCCAGAACCTCGGAACTCCCAATCACATGCCACCTCCGCTACCGGAGAACCTGACGCTTGCACAGGTTCTGGCCAACCAGAACCAGATGTTGGCAATCATGATGCAGCAGATGCAGAAAAACAATTTGCAGCAGCAGCACCAGCAACCTCACATCCCGGCCATCGCTCCTCAATCAAAGCTGCCTGAGTTCTTGAGGGTCAGGCCGCCAACCTTCTCTAGCACCACCAACCCCATGGACGCCAACGACTAGCTGTTGGCAATCGAGAAGAAACTCAATCTCCTCTAGTGCAACGATTAGGAAAAGGTCGCTTTTGCAACACACCAGCTCCAAGGTCCCGCATCAGCTTGGTGGGACAATTTTCTTGTGATCCGCACTGCCACAACGGAGGTCACTTGGGCAGAATTCTGCCACAACTTCCGGAAGTCTCAAATTCCGGCAGCAATCATGGCACAGAAGAAGAGGGAGTTTAGGGACCTGGTACAGGGAAACAGGACTGTCACGGAGTACCTCCATGACTTCAACCGCTTGGCGCGTTACGCGCCCGAGGATGTCCGCACCAATACGGAGAGACAGGAGAAGTTCCTGGATGGACTGGACGACGAGCTAACCAACCAGCTCCTTTCAAGTGACTATCCAGACTTCGAGAAGCTGGTGGATAAGGCGATCCGCCAGGAAGATCAGTGCAACAAGATGGACCGCAAGAGGAAAGCGGCCCAGTTCCGAGCTCACCAGGGGCAGCATCAGAGGCCACGGGTGATGCTGGGGCATTAGGGTGGACCTTCCACCATGATCGTCCACCAGCAGTGTCCGTTCCACCCAGGGCACTTTGGAGGCAATAGCAACAACAACGGGTAGCACAATTGTCATCCTGCTCCGCGCCCACCAATGGCGCCAGCGCAGCAGAGTTAGCCACGGAAAGACAGCGGGGGCAAGACCCTCATTTGCTTCAACTGTAATGAACCGGGCCACTTCGTCGACATGTGCCCGAAACCGAAGCGAATGGGACCCAGGCCTGCAGCTCCCCAGAACCCCAACGCCAACCAGCAGGTGATAAAGGGGCGTGTTAATCATGTCTCCGCGGAAGAGGCGTAGGCTGCATCGAAGGTAGTACTGGATACATTTCTTGTGAACTCAATACCTGCAACCGTACTTTTTGATTCTGGTGCAATGCATTCTTTCATATCCAAGAAATTTATGGGAACACATGGGATTAAAGTAGTGGAACTTAAAATCCCCATGCGGGTTCATACACTAGGGAACTGCATGACCATAACTCACTATAGCCCTTCAGTGAGCCTAAAAATCCAAGGATCACCCTTTCTAGCCAATTTCATCCTCTTAGAATCCAAAGACCTAGATGTCATCCTAGGAATGGATTGGTTGACCCGACACAAAGGAGTGATCAACTGCGCTGACCGCACCGTTACAGTAACCAGTCTGGAAGGAAAGGCAGTTACCTTCAAATCACTAATGTCACAGAGGCAGGAAACGAGCTTGAATCTGGTTGCAGCGGAGGAACAAGTTGGAAGTGAAACGAAGCCAAAGCGGAAAATAGGGGACATCCCGATAGTGAGGGAATACCCAGATGTGTTCCCGGAAGATCTACCGGGGATGCCACCAGAAAGGGAAATCGAGTTCAGAATTGATTTGGCACCAGGAACAGTGCCAATATACAAAAGGCCGTACAGAATGGCACCGAACGAGATGGCAGAAGTCAAGAAGCAAGTCGACGACCTGCTACAGAAGGGTTACATCAGACCAAGCACATCGCCTTGGGTGCACCAGTCATCTTCGTGGAAAAGAAAGACAAAACAAAGTGGATGTGCATGAACTATCGTGCACTAAATGACGTCACCATCAAGAACAAGTATCCCTTGCTAAGAATTGATGATCTTTTCGATCAATTAGAGGGTGCCACTGTCTTCTCCAAGATAGACCTGCGATTGGGCTATCATTAGCTGAGGATCCGAGAGGAGGATATCCCGAAAATGGCTTTCACCACTCGGTATGGGTTGTACGAGTGCACTGTTATGTCCTTCGGACTGACAAATGCACCGGCCTTCTTCATGAATTTGAAGGTGTTCATGGAGTTTCTGGACAAGTTCATGGTGGTTTTCATCGACGACATCCTTATCTACTCGAAATCAACAGAAGAACATGAGCAACATCTTCGGTTGGTTCTCGAGAAGCTGAGAAAGCATCAGTTGTACACCAAGTTTAGCAAGTGTGACTTCTGGTTAAAAGAAGTACAGTTCCTCGGACACGTTATCACCACCCAGGGAGTCGCTGTGGATCCAACGAATATGGAGCCCGTTACCAATTGGAAACCGCCCAAGACATTGACACAAGTACGAAGTTCCTTGGACTTGCGGGTTATTACCACTGGTTCATCGAGAACTCGAAAATTGCGAGACCCATGACTCAATTGTTGAAGATGTAGAATCATTGTCATGATTAATATTTTGTGATAAACAATTGGCTTTGCAAATGATTTATTTAATAAGAGATTGGTTTGAAAATAACTATGAATATTGGTGTGAGTGTGTGTGACTAACGTGAGTCAAGTTGGAAAGAACTTGTGCTCGGATATGGTTCCTTTGTTTTTGCATGTGTAGGTGAGTCTTGAGGCCTCAGGAGTATTGCCGGTGATGGATTGGGAGTCAACTTGGGAGAAGTTGATGTCCGGATGATCGGGAGATCACGCAGGATACTAAAGGCTAGAGATCAATACACATGGAATTAAAGATTTCATATGGCATACAAGAGGAATTGTGTGCGTATGGAAAGAGGAGTCGAGTTCTACTCGGATTAGAAGTGGAGTCCTAGTAGGACTAGGAGTCGAGTCCTACTTGGACTAGGAGTTGAGTCCAAGTTAACTATGGAAAGCAAATTTTGATTTGGTAAATTGTAAATAGATTTGGTAATTGAGGGTTTGAGTCCTAGTGGGACTAGAAGTTCTACTCCTACTTTGTGTAGAAGGTTTTAAGTATAAATAGATGAGGGGTTGAGATCCTAGAGCATAACTTTTGGAAGAGAGAAAAGCTAGGGTTTAGTTTTAAGAGAGAGGAGTGCTTTGTGTGCACTTTGTAAACACATCTTGATGCAATAAAGTTGATCTACTTTGAAGAGCATCTTTGGTGTGTATCCTTCTGAATTTTGACGGTTCATCCGACAAGAGCGCGGCGGCGAGGCGGCGGTCAGACCGGCGCAACAGAGACAAGTCTGACCGGTGCACTCCATCCAGGTTTAAGGGTTTCTTTTATTCCGCAAAAGATTTTGGTTTTTGGTGTTCTACCATTCACCCCCTGGTAGGCTTAGTTCCTGTGTTCGATCCTACAAAAGAAAGTTGTCAAGTTTGTCTGGACAGCCAAGTGCAATCACAGCTTTGAGGAACTAAAAAGAAAGTTAGTCTCGGCACCAGTCCTGATCTTGCCAGATCCCAAGAAAGACTTCCAAGTGTACTGTGATGCATTCCGCCAAGGGCTAGGATGCGTGTTGATGCAAGAAGGTAGAGTTGTGGCCTACGCATCGCATCAGTTACGCCCCCATGAGGGCAACTATCGGACACATGACCTGGAATTAGCTGCAGTGGTCCATGCTTCGAAGATTTGGCGGCATTACCTCATCAGTAACCACAGCGAGATCTATACGGACCACAAGAGTTTGAAATACATATTCACCCAGCCTGACCTGAACCTCCATCAAAGAAGGTGGCTAGAATTGGTTAAAGATTATAATGTGGGAATACACTACCACTTGGGTAAAGCCAACGTCATGGTAGACGCTTTAAGCAGGAAAAGTTGCTACAACACCGCTTGAGTAGAGACGTTGTGCAAGGAAGTGCAGCAGGAGTTCGAACGCCTGAATCTAGGCATCGTTGACCCTAGATTCGTGGCAGCCCTAGAGGCCCAGCCTACACTCTTCGATCAAGTTCACGAGGCACAAGAGAATGATCCATAGATTAAAGAACTCAAGAAGAACATGAGAGTTGGAAAAGCCCAGGGTTTCACGGAAGATGAAAACGGGACAGTCTGAATGGGTGAATGTTTGTGTGTCCCAGAGAATAAGGAGCTCAAATACTTAATACTCCGAGAAGCTCATAAGACTCAGTACTCTATTCACCCCGGAAGCACCAAGATGTATCAAGACCTCAAGACGAAGTTTTCGTGGGCCAGTATGAGGAGAGACATTACAGAATTCGTGGCACTTTGTGATGTGTGCCAACGAGTCAAAGCAGAACACCAACAGCCTGCCGGACTTTTATAGCCACTCAGAGTCCCAGAGTGGAAGTGGGAAGAGATCGGGATGGACTTCATCACCGGTTTGCCCCGCACATCTTTAGGATATGACTCAATCTGGGTGATCATTGACCGACTCACCAAGGTTGCTCACTTCATCCCTGTGCATACAACATATTCGGGTAAAAGGCTGGCAGAACTTTACATGGCTAGTATAATGTGTCTACACGGAGTACCCAAGAGGATTGTATCCGATTGTGGTAGCTAGTTCACTTCCAAGTTCTGGTAGAAGTTACAAGCAGAATTGGGAACTCGACTAAACTTCAGCACAGCTTATCATCCACAAACCGATGGTCAGACTGAAAGAGTCAATCAGATATTGGAAAATATGCTAAGGGCTTGTGCGTTGGACTTCAAAGGGACATGGGATAAGAGCCTACCCTATGCTGAGTTCTCGTACAACAATAGTTACCAAGCCAGCTTACAGATGGCACCATTCGAAGCTCTGTATGGTAGGAAGTGCCGTACACCCCTTTTCTGGGATCAGACAGGTGAACGCCAAGTATTGGGAACCGACGCACTCCAAGAGGCTAAAGAGAAAGTGGCTATAATACGGGAGCACTTAAAGACAGCTCAGTCTAGATAGAAGAGTTACGCCGACAACCGTCGCAAAGATTTAAGTTTCGAGGAAGGAGACTATGTGTATCTTCGTGTCACACCACTCCGAGGAGTACACAGGTTTCAAACTAAAGGGAAGCTAGCACCTCGTTTTGTGGGACTCTACCAAGTGCTAGCTCGTAAAGGCGAAGTTGCATACCAGTTGGGCCTCCTGGCTTCAATGGCAGGTATACACGATGTGTTCCACGTGTCATAATTGAAGAAATGCTTGAGGATACCCGCAGAACAGGCCGATCCGGAGCAGATCGAGATCTAGGAAGACCTCACCTATGTGGAAAAGCCAATTTGAATCTTGGAGATCAGTGAAAGAAACACTCGAAGCCGGGTGATTAGGTTCTGCAAGGTATAGTGGAGTCATTATTCAGAGGAAGAAGCCACATGAGAACAAGAGGACGAATTGAAGTCCGCCCATCTGCACCTCTTCACCAGCATGTCTGAATCTCGAGGACGAGATTCCGCTTAAGGGGGGTAGGTTTGTCACACCCTGAGTTTCCCCTTACTCAGAGCCACAGAAAATATACCCAAGAAAAGGTCCCAAGAAAAATAATTTAAATTGACCAAATGAATTAATTAAAAATGAAAATGCAAAATAATAAATTATCATGGCTGGGAATATTTTTCTTATATTCCTCTTGCCAAAATACATTAATAGGATTTTTATTGAAATTTTTAGAGCACTACAAGTATTTTTAATAAATCAAAACAGTTTATCGGAATTAAATTCCCTTTGGAAATCTTTTCTTTTTCTTCCATTCTTCCTTTCTCTCTTTTTCCCTTTTCTCCTCCTCCTCCTGGGACGCGGCCTGCTCCTGTGCGGCCTGCTTGTCGGCCCCGCATGCCCATGCTCTCTCTCTCCCTCTCGTCGACTTGTGGGATCGAGGCCCCACATGTTAGACCCATCTTCAACCTCCGGCCGACTCGGCTAGAGGGGATCGGCCTTCCCTGTCCATCGGATTTCGCCCGTCCCCGCTCCTCCATGCCTCGGCCCTTGATTCAAACGCCGCAGACCGAGTCCTCGCCCGTTTCCCCCACCTTCTCCGCCCCTCTCGCCCACGACCGGGGTTGAATCGCGCCCACTAGCCGCCACGGTCACCGCCCTCAACCCCGTGAAATTTGGCTAACTCGGCCACGAACTCTCGCATCCGAGTACATATAAACCTTCCCCGTGTCCCGTCCTCACTTTTTCCTCAGTTGCCCACATCTGTCGAGTACCCAAACCCCCTCCACGCCGAGCTCCTAAATCGCCGCCCCACTCCACTGACTCTAGTTGCACGCCATCATCGCTACAGCAGTCGCCGACTACCGCGCTCGCTACCATCTTTTTCTGCAGTCGGCCGTCTCAGATTCCCACTGGGACTCCATTCTCTCTGTCATCCCCTTTCGGTAAGCCTCTGCGTCGGCAGTCGGCCGCAGATTTCCGTCGACCCACTCGGTCTTTTTCCTCCTAACACATTCAACACCTTCGCCAGGTCCTCCCGCACCTCGTTCGCGTCTTCGTCGTCGCTTTGAGCCGCCAGAATGCCATCGCCGTCGACATCTCGAACCTCGTTGCCACCAATCCTCTCTGCTCGCTGCCGTTCGCCGCTCTCAGTTGATCGTTACACCTCGGTAAGCACTCGGCCGCATTCCTCACCTCCTCCGCCGCTCGCCGCTGCCGGCCGCCGCGTCGGATGGTCGCCGGTGGTGACCATTAGGCCGCGTGTTCCGTCGCCGCACCGCGCGCCGGCGGGGCTCATTCCCGACTAGGTCTGAGCCGTCCGATCTGTCTCGGCAGGTCAGGGCCGTTCGTGTACCTATGTCCGTGGTCGCCACACGCGCGTGGACTATGTCCCCCGTGCGCCGTACTCTTATGCGCCACTGACCCATGGGTCCCACCTATCGGCACCGATTCCCCATGGTCCGCTGATGCATTAATCCTTGTGAATGTGCTATAAATCGTTTAATAATTAAGTTTACTTGGGAAATCACTGTAAATTTCAAAAATTCATAATTAATTCATACGAGCTCCAATTAATTTCATTCAAATTTCATTAAATCCAGAAAAATGCCAAGAATTTATTAAAAATACTTTTAACCCCTGTTTCCATATCCACGTGTACTGTTTTTGATTGTTTGTGCTTTGTTCGCTATAGAATCCGACGCCATTGACTCTCCCGTGTACTATGAGGTCATAGCCAAGTACGTCGAGCCGGAGCAAGGCAAGTTACACCGTAATCTTAATCATTTTGTACCTACTCTTTGCTAAAATGTTTTGTTTATTTAAATAAACATGCATGTTTTTATTATTTCATGTGGTATGGATTATGACCTTTGTACAGATAAGATTATGCCTTAGTTGTTGAATCTTGTTCCTTGTCACCTGGGTAACAACATGATTAGAATATTATTCTTAGGATGCTTAGCCATACTTAAAAACTATTAGTTTACCTAGGAATTAAATATTATCATTTACATTCATGGTTCGACTCTATATTGGGAAATGTAATATTGGACCTATTACTATTAAATTACTAAAATTTGACCCAAATGGTGGGCTGTGGGTGTATGGTTTTGCTGGTCACACCCATAACAATTAAGGACCGGTTCGTGGGACCCCCTTGGGTAAATACTCGTACATTCCACAAGCCAGCATGGGCAACGGTTGGGCTTGTAGCGTTTCTTCTCCCTCTCCTAGGCATCGATGGTGAGGATGGGCGTGATGGAGTTGGGTCGGCCCGGTGTAGGGTTGATCGGCTTCCGGATCCATTGTGGCGCAAGGGGGGTAGCCTGGCCGATGTGGGGTATCCTGGAGGGAGGTGCAATCTCAGCGTGGTGTGGATGGTTGGGGAGAGGTTGCGTGAACAGTTCTGTCACAGCCTCTCGCGGGGTATCGTGGTGATACGCTGGCACACGGGGACGTGTGTGGGGTTGTGTTTTGTGGGTACAGTTGTACACCTCTGATCAGAGTAAACCTATTCAAATAGCCACGCCCGCGGATATGGGCGATTGGTCAAGACTCACCGTAATTAGTCTCACCCTTACCTTATTAACTTGACTTAATGGAACTGATATAGTTCAGATGGATGGTTAGGCCTAGTTAACGTGATGTAATGTTAATCAGTAGAAGATTAATATTGTTCGATTAATCAACCTTTTACTGTTTACGAATTACTACTGTTTGCAACTACTTTTACGCAAATAAATCCCTAGCCTATCTTTCTCTCCCATGCATTGTGGATATTTGTGGGTGTGATTTGTTGAGTATTGTGGGTAGTACTCAGTCTTGCTCCTTTTCTTCCTCTCAGTGGTGGAGTACATGTCTGATGAGGATCAGCCAGAGGACTAGGCTGACTCCGCCGTCAAGATGCCTATGGAATGAAAGCTTTCGCTTGGCCAGTTGTATATAGACTTTATTTGTTTTTACCGCTGTATTTATGTAAGACCATTTTATTCTGTTTGTAAGACGTACTCTGTATGGTAACTTGGTATTATGTACCCTAGTTTTTCTAGACAGGGATTTAATACACAGAAATGTTCAGAATTCTGGTTATGAATTTCTGGGCATTACAGACGACTAATTGGTAGTGGCCACTAGACCCATCAAAGATTATGATGAGCTACCATAGTCACGAATGGAGACAAAGCCCACTTTTAGGATGTTGTGGGACACCTTGATGTAACCTTGGTAGGTTATTCGTGAAAGACCATGGCATGTAAGACACGTACGATGAACACTATATATTCCTCTATGTATGGACCTGATGCAGTGTTAGCTATGTGTAATTTGCCTAAAAATCTGAAACTTATTGTTTGATGTCCTAAGTAGAAACAATGTGGACCCAAGTAGACCAAAAGGAAGTTCTAGAATAGCCATAGAGACCGGAACCATAGCCACTTGTCAAGAGGCCAATTATATAAAAAATATTGAACCTTATTTGTTTAAAATGGGATAACCCGTTACGGTAATAGACCTTCCATACACCTAGAACCAACCCATGACCTTTGGGTAAAACATCACATCCTCACTAGACTGACTACTCCCTCCATGTAGTTAAGTAACATTGTGTTGGTATCAGAAAGACTTGCAGACAAGGGGCCTTAGGCAACTTCCCATCGACTAGCTTCTGTGCGAGTGAGCCATCATGTCCCCTCCAAATTAGAACCATGTTTCCTACAAACCACCACACTAAAAGGGGTACACCAACTGTCAACCGTTCCTTCCCTAGACCCTGCACCATTACGCCTACGCAATGCCTTAAAGCTCACCAAAGACCATCTAATGCTTCTTTTTCCCCAACCTAGGACAAGCATCTTGAGAACCTAATAGTAGTAGCCACACCTCATGGTCAAAGCCTTAGAAGAATGGAGAAGATAACCTTCTCTCTTTTCCACACAACCCAACCCAAATTTCAGGGACGAGATTCAATTTAAGGGGGTAGATTTATAATATATCCAAATTTTGAATTTTGGAATTCGACTGTAACAAATTATTAAAAGCCCACTGTTTTCCTACGAGGCACTATACTGTTGTATTGGACAGATTTAGATATCTGCACAGTTAAGAATTAATAGGTAGTTCCTATGAGGTACTACAACATCATAACTCATACTACTCTGACCTACTAAAATACAAGGCTAAATAATAAGTAATTTAGTAAGCTACGGCTTTCTCATACTAGCACATGTGGTCGTACGTGTTTACCATAGTAAAAGACATTGAGTTCGGTCCTTAACCGACTCAGGCAAACACTCCCCCTATCGGTACGCAACTACACACATGCGTACGTGTTCATAATACATCTACTTGGTATTAGCTACCATTTACCTATTTTTCAAACAATAATTTACCAAGGTTACATCAAGGTGTCCCACACTAACCATCCTACAAGTGGGCTTTGTGGACCCGAAGTTAATTAAATCCTAATTAAAAAGCATTTATCTTAAATCATGCCACATGGTTGGTGTAATATAAAAAAATGCCAATAGGATTAAATTTCTAGAAGCTAAAAACTTTTAATCTTAATTTTTTTTATTTATTTACAAAAAATAACTAAGATTAGGGTAAAAAAAGGTACAAGCTGTGCATTACAGTTAATCTCAATGTCCATAATTAGCACACGTATAGTATCATGTCATTCGATCATAATAATTTGAAATAAAGAGAAAGCACGCATCTTATTCTATATAGTAGTTACACAAGAAATAAATCAAAAGAGTTTAGATTGGGAACCCAAACATTAGCGTTCTTCCATTTCACAGCCAATCACCTGTTGCCACATACAAGCCTCATTCCGGGTCACAAAGATAGCAAGCACATCCTCTTTCATCTCAAGTCAGCCGGTCAAAACATGGCTACAGCAAGTAGAGGCCCTCCCAGCCAATTATCATGCAACACTACTTCTTGCTAGTACCTGCATCCAGTGTCAATTAATGAGAGCTCCTAGTGGTTGAGATGGAGAAGAGGGAGGTAGATAAATGGCAAGCAGTAGCAGCCAGCCACAATCTCAGAGCACCCAAGGGACCAAAATGGCAGTAGAAGTCAAGTAAGAACCCTTCCAAGCAATTGCAACCAAGAACTCTAGCTCCTTGAGCATATAGATATCAGAGGAATATGTGACTTAACATAATCAGCAACAAGTTACAAGAGGGAGAGAAGAACCTGTGATTTGGCAAGCTGACGATGAGGATAGAGCCAGCAGCAGATGGGATCAATAACACGAGCACAAGCACATGATCATGGCTGGATCATCACTAGCAGGAAGCAGGCACCGTACTCAGGTCGTTGCCAGTAGCAAGGTAATTTACACACTCCCAGATCCTAGGCAGTAAACACACACACACATATATGCACAAATAATTTATCTCTCATCACTTGACACCCTGTCACCACCAATACCCAAACCTGCCAACAGTAACATGAATAAAATGGGTTAGTAATGGGCAATGAAATGGTGGAGGAAACAAATCTTTAGAACTTGTAAAATACACTAGCTGCACTATTATGAGTAGGTAATAATATACCTAAGAGTGATACTTGAGTAGTTTAAACTACCCATTTGCAGTAGAAAGCTAAAATGGTAATCTGGAGGATATATGCACATGAGGAAAATTTTCTATACTGAATAGAGGGAGGTTCAGCACAATATATCTTAACTACGTGCTCAATAAACTTTGACAGAATACACTAAAATGAACCTTGAGGTTGGGAACTTGGGTAACTAAGTTAAATTTCTTCCTAAAACCAATCAGTAGCATAGATCGATAGGTAGCAATTAGAGGTTCAGTATAGTCTACATAGCACATCAGGGTAGATAGGCTGAGGGAATAGAACAAGCTAGCAGGTGAGTAGAGCAGCAACAGCAGTAGAGAGAGAGTGTGCGCCTGCAGCTTGCAGGCGGCGGCGGCGGCTTTGACTCTGCGGCAGCAACGGCGAGGAAGTAGAGAGGGCAAGGTGGAGGTAGCTAGCTAGGGCTCATCGCTGTGGGTGGAGAAGTAGAAATTTGATGAGAAAAGAGAGGAGGAACACCTGAGACGGTCGGGGGGCGTTGGCTGGTGGTCGCCGGTGTCGAGTTTCACCGGCGCTAGTGAGGTTTGGGGCCGGATTTGGGGGCTGCTGGTGCTGCACTATGTGGGGGAGTTGGAGGAGGAGGATGTGCCTGCAGCTTGGTGTGTGGTGCAGGTGGGAGAGGCAACGGAGAGGAGCAGCGCGTGGAATTTTAATTAGCGGGTTAGTGCTAGCGTCCAGCTCGGCTAGGCAGGCAAGATGACTTTAGGGAAAATTTAATTAAGCATGCTTAAGATCAGTACAATTACTACGCATATCAACACTTGCACTTAACAGGAGAAATCGTAAACACTTAGCCAACACATTTATAATACTATCGTTCCAATATAAATCCAATATAAATTTATATGTCGAAATTTCAGAATCAGGTGTTAAAAGATATGGAAGGCAGTGTGCAGATGATCTTTGAAAGCAACATTTAATTACCAGAACACTCAGGCAAGTCTCTCTTCGATCATGTTGATAGATGATGATTCTATTTCAATTAAAAATCTAGTTTATAAAACTATTACTTCTATATTGCATCGAACATTATTTTCTAAAATAATAATATGGATGATCAGATGACTGATAGACTGATGATGATGGAGATCATCAGGATATTAATATGGTTGGTAGGAGAGCTCAAGAATGTGATGATTAATGATGGTGGGTTAGGGCTCTCTCTACATAGGGTTATAAATATAAGGACTAATCACCCTCTTCACTCGTATCAGGGAACCGTATAAATCGTGTTGACCATAGATCCGTTTTAAGACAGGCGGAGCCTAGTAACTTATGGAAGTTTATTATACTCCACATGGGTACGTAGTAGTAGGATGGGCGATGACAAACCCATCGAATACCGATGAAGTGCATTTCAGGCGCATATATTAGCGCGGTGGTGTGGAGGGCTGTTAGGCCTAACACAATTGTGGAGTGTAGTAAATGGAAATAGCAAAAAAGTCTTGTACTCTAGCATGGTGTCGCATGCCGTAAAGTGCGACAGATAAACATGTTTAGAGTAGCTATGGATAAAGTGATACAAGCTTGCACAGTGCTAAATTAAATCGTGATTCATGCCTGTCTCTTAGATTGGAGGCTACGGGGAGTTACTATTAACTCTATTCAATGTTACGAATGTAATTTAGTTTTATAACTTCATTTGGAAACCTCTTTTATAAAATAGATATAGACTTTGGGATGAATGATGATGGTGATGACAGTATAGAAGATATAGATATAAGATAGATTTATTAGTTTATTATTCATGCATTAACAGTTTGTTATTAATGACTTGTTGAGTATGAAAGTGCTCACTCTTGCTATATAACACACCTTGTACAGGTTCCATACATGGCGAGTATAAGATGGTATAGATGACCTTAAGACTTCTAGGTATGAATTAAAAGTAGTTTTCTAGCTATTTCTCTATTGCGATCTCTGATGTGGACTATTATTTAGCAAAACAAGAATTTGTTAAATAGTAGTCCAAGTCCTACACTTTTATCTTCGGTGTTAAAAGTGTGGGGCATCACACTTTGTGTCCATTCATGACTATGGTAGCTCATCATAGTCTCTAACGGGTCCAGTGGCCGCTTACGCCGACCACCAGGCCGTGAGGCTTTCCGACTAGTCGTCCATCTTTAGCTCGAAAGCATGTCCACACCAGGGAACGTAGCAAGCAAATCCATATGGTCCCATGGTTCCTAGAGGTGGAATAGTGGATACAAGGAAACATAGGGCAGGCTAACGCGAGGTACCTGGTATGCCTGTCGTCTCAACATAGATCCCAGTGGGTGGTGGTAAAATCTCCTCGGGAGCATACATAGCATCTCCTCTGTACATAAACTCAGGTGAGTAAAATCCCTCACGCAACCTAGGCATCATACACCTCTCGAGTGTGGCAATTCTCCCACAAGCACGGTTGAGTTCCATGCTCGTGAGACGGTAAAGCTCATCCTATGAATGCAGGAGCTGTGCAAACTGGAGATAAGGAGTGTATGGCTCCTCGTCTACCTCTATCAATCAGGGAAAAGTGTTGTCCACCCTCTTGGTTCACAACCGGAAAGTGGCGGTAAGAGTCAGTCAACTCTATCAGCTCGTGGTGGAGATGTGCAATGGCTATGTAGGCACCATGATACATAGCAGAAAGGCAGTTCCACCCATGGCCTTCATAGACGCGATCTCTCTCGGTTGGGCTTCTACCTCAAATGTACACTTGGGCCATATAGATGACCTATGAGGTGCCAATGGTCTTGTTGAAAAGGTGGTATTCCGGTGGATGAGTGAACCTGGCGTGTTGCAGCATCATCCAAAGGTTGTGTTGCATGTTGTTCTTGCTGTACCCTCCTGAGTAGCAAAAGGGCTCGTAGGAGGATGTCATCTACAAGGTATACCATGGCTTAAGTTAGTACCACAATTAGGAGTTAAGAGAGCTGGAGATATTATAACGGCTGTGAGTGTATCCTTGATACGGTGTTACTATATGATTACTTTCGGATTCAATTTCAATATTATAAGCTCGTAAGGCCCTACACGTTCTTTCTAGTTTAAGGTCAGTATGGAATGCAACCCCACTTAAATTTTTTTAGGGTTTCTGGCCAAGTGGATTTGTGAAAGAAAGATGAACAACCTAGGCGGTCGGATCTGTCCTACATATTCTCCAGCTGGAAACAGAAGCTACTGACCAAATTATAAAAATTTTATATTTGGGTTTCAAGTGAAGTGTACTTTGTTCTTGGAGGGGGTTTGAAAATAGGTTTGAAAATTCTTTTGGAAACACATTAGTACAGAACTTGTGGTGGTTATTAGGATGTTTCAAACATATTTTTAATGAAGTACCATTTTTCAAAAGCTTCCGGTCCTATAGAACAAGAATAGGATTTAAAATCAAAGTATAGACAGAGGAGAATAGTTCTTTAGAGAGCGATGAGATTAAGAGTTTGATAGGTTTTCGTCAGTAATTTGTAGCTGAGAACAAAGTTCTCAAAATAATTTTAGAAACCAATCTAAACGACCATTTAAAGGGGCTCCTATAGTTAGTCTTGGTTCTGATACCACCGCTGTGGGGACACCCTGAAATTTATACCGTGATTTGCAACTCGCCACGTCAACGCTAACTATTGGATTGGTGGTATCTTGAATAAAACCAAATAAATACTGTAACCACTACACCTCAAAGTAGACTTGATGTCGCGGATAGCAAATATGATACAAATTCATAGTGTCGAGCTCGAAACAAGTGAGATACTCAACAAAATAGCCTCCACTAGTCCTTTCCGAGGTATGCTTGTCACCCACTCGATGGTGGTGACCAAGAGATTACATACCACGGAGGACTCGATTTACATCATCTATTAAGCAAATATCTCAAGTATTTCAAGCCCATACTTGTGTTTAGCTAGCCCCAGGAAGTTGCTAGGCTCACACTTTCATCTACAGCAAGTGTTATCCAACATAGGGTGATACAATTAATTAAACTAAAATTTACAACTAAGTTATACATAGGCCGACAGGCCAAATAATTCAGAGTTCAGCAGAAGCTTGTCTACCCATTCTCACAAGCAACCGACTAGGGGTTGACCCCTAATTAGAACCGTCCTGAAGATCAATGATTCCCGCAAAGCTCTCAACCTAAATTACTCATCACCTGCAACAAAGACTAAACCAATAAATGTACAACAAAGCAAGAGTCAGTACATTATGGAAATAATGTACGGGCAAGGTGTCCCGCCCAGAAATTCACAACCAAAATTCTGAACAATATGTGTATTAAATCCCTGCTCAGAAAAAGCCAGGGTACACACAGACATAGTTGCCATACGGAGTGTGTCTTACAAACATAATAAATTATCTTACAAACAACAGCGGAAAACGATAAAGATAAAATAAGCTAAGCCGCGCAGAGGCTCCAGTCCACAGGCAGCTTGACGAAAGCACAAGCCTACTCCTCTTGACGGTCTTCATTAGAGTAGAACTCTAGCTTTGAGGGTGGGGGAAGCGATCAAGACTGAGTACCAGCCACAGTACTCAACAAGTCACACCCGCAAAAATGCACAGTGCACAGGAGACGAAGAAGGTCTCTAGGGCTCATTTGCATAAAGCAGTTGTAAACAGTAGTAGTTGTAAAACTGGTAAAACGGTTGTTATAATAAGTAGTATTAAACCATCACTGATCAACACTATGAACAGGCCCAAACCATCCATCCTGATTCTTCACAATATTTTAAGTTAGGATTATTAAGGTGAGACAAATCACGGTGAGACTTGACCAATCGTCCATAACTGTGGGCATGGCTATTTGAATAGTTTTTAACTTTGGCTAGAGGTGTAGAACTGTACCCACAAGATACAGCCCCATGCACATTCCCATGCGCCAACGTGCCAACACAGCACCCCACGATAGGTTGTGACAGGACTGTCCATGCAACTCTTCCCAAACTATCCACACCACGCTAAGGTTGTACCTACCGATAGGGCACACCTTGTCGGCCAGGCTACCCCCTTGCGCCATGATGGATCCGGAAGCCGATCAACTCGTCACCCGAGCCAATCCAACTCCATCATGCCCATCCTCACCAAACGGTGCCTAGGAGAGGGAAGAGCTATGCTACAAGCCTAGTCGTTGCCCATGTTGGCTTGTGGTAAGTACGAAAATCTGCTCAAGGGGTTTCCATGAACCGGTCCTTAATTGCCATGGGTGCGATTAACAAAACCATGCACCCAAATCCCACCATTGGGGTCATATTTTAGTTATATGATTATCCATGACCAATGTTCCATCACTTCAACACAAGGTCGATCATAAATATTACAATCAGTAATTATTTCCCCCAAAGTGAGCTAGGTTATTCTAAGCATGACTAAGCAAACCTAAGTCATAATCTAAACATATTATTACACAGGTTAACAAGGAAAAGGGGTTTATCAAGCAATGGTGATCTAAACTACACATAGGTTAGTCCCATTCCACATGAAATGATAAAACATGCAATTTTATTTAGACAAACAAATAACTTGCATAAATTGGGTACAACATGTTCAAGATCAGTGATGTAACTTGCTTTGCTCAGGTTCTACGACTTCAGCGATCATGTCGAAGTATAGCAGTTACTTGAAAACGTCGATCTCTAACGACACCCATGCATAAACAATAAAAATAGCATATAAGAACACTGAAACATGAGCTAAAACCATTTTTAATGGATTCTTGGCATTTTTCTTGATTTCATGCAATTTGAATGGAATTAATTGGGGCTAATATGAATTAGTTATGAATTCTCACCGTGAGCTCGTGGCGACCAAAGAACGGCGGACGGCGGTGAGAAGAGGAAAATGGCTACGGTGAAGCTCGGGAAGACGGCGGAGATTAGGTTCTGGCGATGTTCAATGGCGACAGAGGGGCAAATGGGGACAGGGAGGACTTGGCAAAAGTGTAGGGGAAATTAGGATGGGAAATGGCCAAGAGTCACAGCGGAAAATCGCGGTCGATTAGTGTAACGCCCAGAAAATCACCACCAAAATTCTGAACATTTATATGTACTAAATCCCTGTCTAGGAAAGCCAGAGTACACAAATTCAAGTTGCCATACAGAGTGTGTCTTACAAACAAAGTAAAATTATATTACATAAATGTAGCGGAAGAAGGGAAATAAAGTCTATGAACAACGGGCCAAGCAGAAGCTTCCATCCCACTGGCATCTTGACGGCGGAGCCAACCTAGTCCTCTAGTTGATCAGCATCAGACGCGTACTCTACCACTGAGAGGGGAAAAGGAGCAAGACTGAGTACCACCCACAGTACTCAGCAAATCACACCCATAAATATACATAGTGCACGGGAGGCAAGGATAGGCTAGAGGTTTATTTGCATAAAAGCACTTGTAAATAGTAGTAGTTCGCAAACAGTAAAATATTGATTAATTGGACAATATTAATCCTCCACTGATTAACATTACACCACGTTAACCAGGCCCAACAAGCCATATGAACTCTACCAGTTCCATTAAGTAAATCTAGTTGAGTAAAAGTAAGACTGATCACGGTGAGTCTTGACCAATCGCCCATAACCGCGGGCGTGGCTATTCGAATATATTTACTCTGATCAGAGGTGTACAACTGTACCCACAAGACATAGCCCTACACACTTTCCGTGTGCCGGCATGTCACCACGACACCCTGCAAGAGGCTGTGACAGGACCGTTCACGAAACCACTCCCTAACCATCCACACCACGCTGAGGTTGCACCTGCCGACAGGGCACACCATTTCGGCCAGGCTACCCCCCTTGTGCCACAATGGATCTGAAAGCCAATCAACCCTATCCTGGGCCGACCCAACTCCATCACACCCATCCTCACCATCGGTGCCTAGGAGAGGGAGAAGAGACGCTATAAGCCCAGCCGTTGCCCACATTGGTTTGTGGAAAGTACGAGTATTTGCCCAAGGGGTCCCACGAACCGGTCCTTAATTGCCATGGGTGCGACATGCAAAACCATGCACCCACAGCCCACCATTTGAGTCACATTTTAGTACTTTAATAGTAACATATCCGAAGTTCTATGTATCCGACGTTGAGTTCAACCAAAAATGTAAACGACAATATTTAATTCCCAGATGAACTAAGTTGCTAAGCATGGCTAAGCATCCTAAGAATAGTATTCCAATCATCTTGTTACCCAGTTGACAAGGAATTAGGTTTAAATACTAAGGCATAGTCCTATCAATATAAAGGTTATAACCCCTCCACATGAAATAATGATAGAATGCAGTTTATTTAAAAAAACAAAGCATTTTAGCAAAAAAATAGGTACAAAATGATCAAGATTACAGTGCGACTTGCCTTGCTCCGGCTCGACGTACTCGGCTACAACCTCGTAGTACACGGAAGAGTCACCGGTGTTGGATTCTATAACAGACAAGGCACAAACAATTAAAAACAGTACATGTGGGTAGTCAAACATGAGCTGAAAATATTTTTAATGAATTCTTGGCATTTTTCTGGATTTAATGAAATTTGAATGGATTTAATCGGAGTTCGTATGAATTAGTTATGAATTGTTGAAGTTTCTCTGGTATTTCCAATGTAAAATTAATTATTAAACGATTTATGGCATAATTAATCGATTTAATGCGTCACCAGACCCGGGGGCTGGCGCCGACAGGTGGGCCCCACCGGTCAGCGACGCGGAGGAGGGTGGCGCACGGTGGACTCAGTCCACCGTGGCCCTAGCGGGAGGCGGTCACGTGGCTGCCACGAGGCAGATCGGACGGCCCCGGACGAATGGGGCTCGCCCCTACCGGCACAGCCGCGCCGCGGTGGGGCGAGCGGCTTGATGGTCACCGCCGGCGACCATCTGGCCCCCGGAGGATGGCAGCGAGCCGTGGGAGGAAGTGAGGAAGACGAGGGAGGGCTCACCGAGGGGTTGTGATGGCCGAGAGGCGCTGAACGGCGGTGAACAGAGGCACTAGGCGGTGACGAAGGTATGGGACGACATCGAAATTGGCGTTCTGGTGAAGATCTCCGGCAACGGAGGAGCGGCCGAGGTTGAGGAGGTCCTGGTGAAGGTATATGGAGGATTTAGAGCCGAAATGGCCGAAGAGATCAATAGGAAAACGTGGCCACAAGCCGGTGGAATGGCTTACTGAGGAGGACGTTGGCGAGCTTGGGTCTCTGATGGCATAGAGGCTCCCGGATGCGGCGGCCTAGCGTCGCACGAGTGTGGTGGTGCTGGCGGAGGTGAGCACGCAGACTGCCGGCGGCTACAGCGGCGGCAGCAGGCGGCCGGAGATGGCGGAGCATGGTGGCAACTCTGGATTACGCGGCGCGGGGTGCTACGTAGCTCGGGAGGCGTTGGGGTTTGAGGGGAAAGGAAGAGGAGAGAATGGCGAAGGTTTTTGTGCGCTCGGGTGGGCGAGGTTGTGGCTGAAACGGCTCCAATTCGCACGGGTTGAGGGCGGCTGCCATGGCGTCGTGTGCGCGATTCTCGCACGAGAGGGAGTGACGGTGCCAGAGAATGTGGTGGAGTGGGCGTGGACCGAGTCCACCATCGCTTGAATCGAGGACGGGCGCACGGGGAGACGGGACGCAGCGCTGATCGGACGGCGGAGGGGAAATTTCCCCTCCGACCGATTCGGACGAAGGTAGGAGAATGAGCTGACAGGCGGGCCTGGCCTGTTAGCGGGGAGGCGGGCGGGCGGGCGAGCGAGCGAGCGAGGCGGCCCGACGGGTGGGCCCCACGGCGCAGCGAGAGAGAGAGATGGGCGGCGGCCGACAGGTGGGCCCGAGGGGGAGGCACGGCGCGTGCGGGCCGCACAGGGCTAGCTGCACAGTGCTGGGCCACGGCCCAGTGGGAGGAAAAATAGGAGAAAAAGGGAAAAAGAGAAATAAAAGAAAAGAAAGGGATTTTCCAGTTGCAATTTAATTCCAATAATCATTTTTGATTTATTAAAATAGTTTCTGTGCTCTGAAAATTCTGATAAAAATCCAGTTAATATATTTTGGCAAGGGGAATAAAAGCAAAATATTCCTAGCCACAGTGATCTATTATTTTGCATTTTCCACCTTTAATTAATTCATTTGGCCATTTATTTTTTTCCTTGGAACTTTTTCTCATGTATTATTTTGTGTGGCTAATTTTAGGGTGTGACAAACCTACCCCCCCTTAAACGGAATCTCGTCCTTGAGATTCGGGCGTGCTGGTGAAGAGGTGGGGATTGGCGGACTTCAGTTCATCTTCTTGCTCCCAGGTGGCTTCTTCCTCTGAGTGGTGGCTCCATTGTACCTTATAGAACCTAATCACCCAGCTTTGGGTGTTTCTTTCACTGAACTCCAAGATCCGGATTGGCTTTTCCACATAAGGTCCTCCTGGATCTCGATCTGCTTCGGATTGGCCTGTTCTGCCGGTATCCTCAGACATTTCTTCAGTTGTGACATGTGGAACACGTCGTGTACACCTGCCATTGAAGCTGGGAGATCGAACTGATATGCAACTTAGCCTTTACGAGCTAACACTTGGTAGGGTCCCACGAAACGAGGTGCTAGTTTCCCTTTGGTTTGAAACCGGTGTACTCCTCGGAGTGGTGTGACACGAAGATACACGTAGTCTCCTTCCTCGAAACTTAGATCTCTGCGACGGTTGTCGGCATAACTCTTCTGTCGGGATTGAGTTGTCTTCAAGCGTTCCCATATTATGGCCACTTTCTCTTCTGCCTCTTTGAGTGTGTCGGTTCCGAATACCTGGCGTTCACCCGTCTGATCCCAGAAGAGGGGTGTACGGCACTTCCTGCCATATAAGGCTTCGAACGGTGCCATCTGCAAGCTAGCTTGGTAGCTGTTGTTGTATGAGAACTCAGCATAGGGTAGGCTCTTATCCCATGTCCCTCCAAAGTCCAATGTGCAAGCCCTTAGCATATCCTCTAATATCTGATTGACTCTTTCAGTCTAACCATCCATTTGTGGATGATAAGTTGTGCTGAAGTTTAGTCGAGTTCCTAGTTTTGCTTGTAACTTCTGCCAAAATTTGGAAGTGAACTGGCTACCACGATCGGATACAATCCTCTTGGGTACTCCGTGTAAACACATGATGCGGGCCATATAAAGTTCTGCCAGTCTTTTACCCGAATATGTTGTATGCATCGGGATGAAATGAGCAACCTTGGTGAGTTGGTCAACGATCACCCAGATTGAGTCGTATCCCGAAGATGTGCGGGGCAAACCGGTGATGAAGTCCATTCCGATCTCTTCCCACTTCCACTCTAGGACTCTGAGCGGCTGTAATAGTCCGGCAGGCCGTTGGTGTTTTGCTTTGACTCGTTGGCATACATCACAAAGTGCCACAAATTCTGCGATTTCCCTTCTCATGCTGGCCCACCAAAACTTTGTTTTGAGGTCTTGGTACATTTTAGTGCTTCCGGGATGAATGGAGTACTGCGTCTCATGAGCTTCCCGGAGGATTAAATCCTTGAGTTCCTTGTTTTCTGGGACGCACAAACGTTCACCCATCCATACTGTCCCGTTTTCAACTTTCGTGAAACCCTGGGCTTTTCCAATTCTCATGTTCCTCTTGAGTTCTTTGATTTCTGGATCATTTGCTTGTGCCTCGCGAACTTGATCGAAGAGTGTAGGCTGGGCCTCTAGGGCTGCCATGAATCCATGATTGACAATACCCAGATTCAAGTGTTCGAATTCCTGCTGCATTTCCTTGCACAATGTCTCTGCTCGAGCAGTGTTGCAGTAACTTTTCCTGCTCAAAGCGTCTGCCACGACATTGGCTTTTCCCGGGTGGTAGTGTATTCCCACATCATAGTCTTTAATGAATTCTAGCCACCTTCTTTGATGGAGGTTCAGGTTAGGCTGGGTGAATATGTATTTCAAGCTCTTGTGGTCCGTGTAAATCTCACTGCAGTTACGGATGAGGTAATGCTACCAAATCTTCAAAGCAGGGATCACTGCGGCCAATTCTAGGTCATGTGTCGGATAATTTCCCTCATGGGGGCGTAACTAATGAGATGAGTAGGCTACTACTCTACCTTCTTGCATCAACACGCATCCTAGCCCTTGCCGAGATGCATCACAATACACCTGGAAGTCTTTCTTAGGATCTGGTAAGATCAGGACCGGTGCTGAGACCAACTTCCTTTTGAGTTCCTCAAAGCTGTGATTACACTCGGATGTCCAGACAAACTTTACATCTTTCTTCAACAATTGAGTCATAGGTCTCGCAATCTTCGAGATGTTCTCGATGAACTAGCGGTAATACCCCGCAAGTCCGAGGAAACTCCGCACTTGTGTCACTCTCTTAGGCGGTTTCCAATTGGTAACTGACTCCACATTCGTAGGATCCACAACAACTCCCTGGGCGGTGATGATGTGCCCGAGGAACTGCACTTCCCTCAGCTAGAAGTCACATTTGCTAACTTTGGCGTCTAACTGGTGCTCTCTCAACTTCTCGAGAACCAAACGGAGGTGTTGCTCATGCTCTTCCGATGATTTTGAGTAGATCAGGATATCGTCGATGAAAACTACCACAAACTTATCCAGAAACTCCATGAACACCTTGTTCATCAGATTCATGAAAAAGGCCGGTGCATTTGTCAGTCCGAAGGACATAACCGTGCACTCGCACAACCCATACCGGGTGGTGAAAGCTGTCTTTGGTGTATCCTCTTCCCGGATCCTCAGCTGATGATAGCTTGATCGTAGGTTTATCTTGGAGAAGACGGTGGCACCCTCTAACTGGTCAAAAAGATCGTCAATCCTTAGCAAGGGGTACTTGTTCTTGATTTTGACGTCATTCAGTGCACGGTAGTTCACGCACATCCGTTTTGTTTTGCCTTTCTTTTCTACGAAGATGACTGGTGCACCCCAAGGCGATGTGCTTGGTCGGATGTAACCCTTTTGTAGCAGATCGTCGACTTGCTTCTTGACTTCTGCCATCTCGTTTGGTGCCATTTTGTACGGCCTCTTGTATATTGGCGCTGTTCCTGGTGCCAAATCAATCCTGAACTTGATTTCTCTTTCTGGTGGCATCCCCAGTAGATCTTCTGGGAACACGTCCTAGTATTCCCTTACTACTTGAATGTCCTCTATTTTCCTTTCTGGCTTCGTCCCACCTTCCGACGGTTGCTCTGCTGTGACCTGATTCAAGCTTGCTTCCTGACGCTGTGGCACTGATGACTTGAAGATAACTGCCTCTCCTTCCGAATTGGTCACTGTAACGATGCGGTCGGCACAGTTGATCACCCCTTTGTGTTGGGTCAACCAATCCATTCCTAGGATGACATCTAGGTCTTTGGATTCCAGGAGGATGAGATTGGCTAGAAAGGGGGATCCTCGGATCTCTAGGCTCACTGAAGGGCTATAGTGAGCTGTGGTCATGCGGTTCCCGGGTGTGTGAACCCGCATGGGGATCTTAAGTTCCACTACTTTAATCCCATGTGTTCCCACAAATTTCTTGGATACGAAAGAATGCGCTGCACCAGATCAAAAAATACGGTTGCAGGTATGGAGTTCACAGGAAACGTACCCAGTACTACCTCCGGTGCAGCCTGTGCCTTTTCCGCAGAGACATGATTAACACGCCCCTTTATCACCTGCTGGTTGGCGTTGGGGTTCTGGGGTGCTGCAGGCCTAGATCCCATGCGTTTTGGCTTCGGGCACTTATCAGTGAAGTGGCCCGGTTCGTTGCAGTTGAAGCAGGTGGGGGTCTTGCCTCCACTGTCTCTCCGTGGCTGACTTTGCTGCGCTGGTGCCATTGGTGGGCGCAGAGCGGGATGACAGTTGTGTTACCCACTGCTGCTACTGTTGCCTCTGAAGTGCCTTGGGTGGAACGGACGCTACTAGCGGACGATCATGGTGGAAGGTCCACCCTGATGCCCCAGCATCACCCGTGGCCTTTGGTTCTTGTTGACGCCGAAAAGCCGCCGGGGACCGTCCGGCGTCTAGGAGACACGCGAAGGCCTGGGAGATTTGCTTCTCTCCAGTGCAGGTCCTAAAGTCTTGAGGTTCGTAGGCGTGCCAGTCAATTTGACCCTGCAATTGACAAGGAGAAAAGATGTCAAATTCGTGAGCCAATCGGCTGGAAGCCGGCTTGGACTCATCTCATCGGCCGATGGCCGATATGCACTGTAGCACTTATACATCGACTGGAAGCCGATGATGGCGTGAGCGATAACATAACAATAAATAAGAATTAAACTAGCCGATCATCGAAGGGATGCTCAAAAACCGGCTATAAACTTGGTAAAAATAAACAAGCAGGATGCGTAGGTAAATAGATTAAATAAACTCATGCCGATCATAGTTTAAAGTTACTAGTATCGCCACGAAGATACTGCCCACGCCCGTGCCCGGGCCCTTGCTCGCATCTGCGCCCGGGATCTTCATCCGTTGTCCGTGTCCGTGCCCGGGTTCTTACCTATGCTCATGCCCGGGTCCTCACCTGAGGTCGTGCCCGGGAACTTGACTGAGGTCGTGCCCGGGAACTTGGCTGAGGTCGTGCCCAGGAACTTGGCTGAGGTCGTGCCCGGGAACCTGCTTGTGCTCGCACTCGGATCGGCAGAATAAACCAATCGGCTAGCCCTTAGCCGATCGTAACGGTAATGCAGGCAAGAATGTATAACAACGCAAGCAGTATAATCGGCTATATTTAATAAGAGATAACTTATCGGCTAAGCACTCCGATAACAACATCGCATAAAACCCATCGGCTTATTAAGAGTAACGTTATTATTCAATCTAGTAGATCGGACCCAACCGTTGCAGCACAGACTGATAATAATAACGAGATCTCGATAAGCCGATAGATCTGATGCGATCGTGATGCTAAAACATGATAACTTACCGGCTATACACCCCGATAAGACGCTTGCACATAAAGTATCGACCTAGCAGGAACGATTTATCGCTAGCAGTTTAGTAGGTCGGACCTAACCGATGCAGCACAAACTGATGATAAACCGCTCCCAGTAAGTCGATACGATCTATGCACGCATGATGTGATATACCTAATCAATCTATGAGATCAAACTGAACTGATGCAGCCATAGATAAAATAAATATATCGTGGTAAGCCGACTACCATAGACCAACTAGAATATCGGACCTAACCGAGGAAGCCCTAGCCGATAGGTAGCCGGGGTAACGAGACTTACCCTCTTGCAGGAGTTTGGACCTAACTGATGCAGCCCGGCTCGAGAAGCAAGATCCCGTCAGAAGGGTGGCGATGCGCCGAATTTGTATTGATCGAGTGATAATTTACAAGGTCTCCGGGCGTACGTATTTATACCCCGAGTTACATGAGTCCTTATTGGACATGGTACATGATTTCCTAACTATAACAGAAAACACTAACAAGACCTGACCGGACACGAGGTCAGGTTTCCTAAAGATAAACACTTGCCTAATTAATAAGTACAGTAAATAACTGCCAAACAGCGGTCTTCACGGCTCCCTCCCGGAATCGGTCTTTTCTGGATCAATTTCCGCCAGTTGACTGCAATTTTCCCTTTGACCGAATCTGATACAGGGCCTTACCAAATTTTGGCGTTAACAGTGCTGCCCTTGGTGAGCTCGGAACTGGGCCGCCTTTCTCTTGCGGTCCATCTTGTTGCGCTGATTTTCCTGGCAGATTGCCTTATCCACCAGCTTCTCGAAGTCTGGATAGTCACTTGACAGGAGCTGGTTGGTCATCTCGTCATTCAGCCCGTCTAGGAACCTCTCCTTTCTTTCCGCATCGGTGTGGACATCCTCGGCCGCGTAGCGCGCCAAACGGTTGAAGTCATGGAGGTACTCCATGACTGGCCTGTTTCCTTGGACCAAGTCTCTGAACTCTCTCTTCTTCTGTGCCACGATTCCTGCCGGAATTTGAGACTTCTGGAAGTTGTGGTAGAATTCAGCCCAGGTGACCTCGGTGGTAGCAGTGCGGGTCACAAGGAAATGGCCCGACCATGCTGATGTGGGACCTTGGAGCTGGTGGGTTGCAAAGGCGACCTTCTCCTGATCACTGCACTAGAGGAGGTTGAGCTTCTTCTCGATTGCCAACAACCAGTCGTTGGCATCCATGGGGTTGGTGGTGCTAGAGAAGGTTGGCGGCCTGACTCTTAAGAACTCAGGCAGCTTTGACTGAGGGGCGATGGCCGGGACGTGAGGTTGCTGGTGCTGCTGCTGCAAATTGTTTTGCTGCATCTGCTGCATCATGATTGCCAACATTTGGTTCTGGTTGGCCAGAACCTGTGCAAGGGTCGGGTTCTCCGGTAGCAGGGGTGGCATGTGATTGGGAGCTCCGGGGTTCTGGGGTGCCTCGTCCTGTTGGTTAGTAGCGCTGGCGTCACTGGCAGCGCGGTTACCGTTCCTTGTTTTCACCATCTGAAGGGGATAGAAGTGAAAGGGAAGGAGAAAAACAGGTGGCTCAGAAACATGAGTGATAATTAAGTGGCTGAATTAAATTAACTGAAATTTATAGTTGGAAACATGAGGAAAAACCAATTCAACCCCTAATTACGACGGACATACCATAACAGATGGTATGCCACCAACTAACCCCAAGCAAAGCAAACATCCTAACATTACAACTAATCATGAAATCAAACTAAGAAAATGATGAAAACTAAGGACGGCGCGTCTAGTGCTCTGAGTGGCTCCTGCGGTCGTCCGAGTTGTATTCCGGCTCCTGCTCGTCGCCCACCTCATCGTCGGTGCGGCTCCTGGATCCGCTCACATAGTCCACACTACTGTGAGCCAAGGAACTAACCTCACTATGGGTACGGGATCCACTGAAGGAGCTGCTGTCGTCGGTGGAAGTGAAGCCCCCATGGATGTTGGTGCCTCCTTGAGAGCTGCCATTGCTCGACAACGCGCTAATCATATCGCTCGTCGGTGCTAGTGCCAGTGCTGGGATTGGAGCTAGCGCTGGAGCTGGGGCTGGAGCTGGTGGCGGTGCGTGTGGCTGGTTCC
Source organism: Oryza meyeriana var. granulata (assembly GCA_003991445.1). Classification (NCBI taxonomy): domain Eukaryota; kingdom Viridiplantae; phylum Streptophyta; class Magnoliopsida; order Poales; family Poaceae; genus Oryza; species Oryza meyeriana. Next base: position 54,399 of record RYFJ01001677.1, on the reverse strand, counting down.
TGGGGGCCAACTGAACGCGCACCGGAGGAATGGTCCCCTTCCTCAGGGTCAGACGGATCCTGGCCCCACTGGGTGGCAGCTGTCCCTTCAGTTCCGTGACCTCCTTCTTCAGGCGGTCGATCTGGTTTTGGAGACCAACAATGGTCATCTTGTTGGCGTCGTCCTGGTCGTGGGCTGCACGCACCCAGTTGGCATGCATGTAATCCATGGCCCACATCGCCCGCCTCATGTGGACGATGGTGGTGTCGTTCTCGTTGTCTGCCAGCTAGAAAGAGTTGTAGACCTGGTAGTGCGCCCGGCAGTGGAGGTAGCGGTAGGCGGTGGTGCGGAGGGTAGAGTGGTGTCTTCAGCGCAACTCTCCAATCAGGCAGAAAGCGGCCTCCTGGCAGGCGTGGTCAAAGGTGCACCCACTGATCTCGACCTGCATAGCTGGCAGGAGGTACATTTCGCCTGGTAACTCCAAGCGAACCCGGTGTGGGAGCTCACTCTCCATGGGCTCCACTGAAGTATACTCTGGGGCATGGCTGTACCCCAATGTGAAGCTCATCATACAGAGTTCTTCCACAAATCCGCCCATGTCCGCGCCACACTGGTTGGGGAGACCATCCATCTATAGAAGGCAAGGAGGGAGAATTAATGTATGCTTAGATCCAAATAAGTGAATAGTAATAATTGGAAATAACAACAATTTTATGCATGAAATAATTTTGTATGTAAACTTGAGAGTGACAAAATAATATAGCAAAACCAAGTAGTACCGAACAAATTTTTAAATAATTGCAAAACAAGTAGAAATATTTTATGCATGCCGTAAATCATACATCACCCTGATAACCAATGCTTTCCCAAAGTTTGGACTCCTATGCCATAACCCCTTGAATGAAATTCCCATCCTAAACTTGACCTGACTCAAAAATTTCAGTCAAATAAAAAGTCAAGATTTTATCCCAATCAGAGAACAAATTCCCATTTTCCCCCTAACTCCAAGTGCAAGAAGCATATGCAAATGAAAATTTCAGAGGACTTTTAGGGTTTCCATTTGGCTGGTCCTACAGTCAAGTTCGGCTCTGATGCCAACTTGTAACACCCAGAAAATCACCACCGAAATTTTGAATATTTATGTGTATTAAATCCTTGTCCAGGAAAGCTAGGGTACACAAATCCAAGTTGCCATATAGAGCGTGTCTTACAAAGTAAAATTATATTACATAAATGCAGCGGAAGAAGGGAAATAAAGTCTATGAACAACGGGCCAAGCAGCAGCTTCCATCCCCAGGCATCTTGACGGCGAAGCCAGCCTAGTCCCTCAGTTGATCAGCATCGGACGCGTACCCCACCACTGAGAGGGGAAAAGGAGCAAGACTGAGTACCACCCATAGTACTCAGCAAATCACACCCACAAATATGCATAGTGCACGGGAGGTAAGGATAGGCTAGAGGTTTATTTGCATAAAAGCAGTTGTAAACAGTAGTAGTTCGCAAATAGTAAAATGTTGATTAATTGGACAATATTAATCCTCCACTGATTAACGTTACACCACGTTAACCAGGCCCAACAAGCCATATGAACTCTATCAGTTCCATTAAGTAAATCTAGTTGAGTAAAGGTGAGACTAATCATGGTGAGTCTTGACCAATCGCCCAGAACCGCGGGCACGGCTATTCAAATAGATTTACTCTGATTAGAGGTGTACAGCTGTACCCACAAGACACAACCCCACACACTTCCCATGTGCCGGCGTGTCACCATGACACCCCGCGAGAGGTTGTGACAGGACCATTCACGAAACCTCTCCCTAACCATCCACACCACGCTGATGTTGCACTGCTCCGACAGGGCACACCATTTTTGGCCAGGCTACCCCCTTTGCACCACAATGGATTTGGAAGCCGATCAACCCTATCCTGGGCCGACCCAACTCCATCATGTCCATCCTCACCATCGGTGCCTAGGAGAGGGAGAAGAGATGCTACAAGCCCAGCCATTGTCCCCGCTGACTTGTGAAAAGTACAAGTATTTACCCAAGGGGGTCCCGCGAACTAGTCCTTAATTGCCATGGGTGCGACATGCAAAACCATGCACCCACAGCCCACCATTTGAGTCACATTTTAGTACTTTAATAGTAACATATCCAAAGTTCTATTTATCCGATGTTGAGTACCGAACAAAAATGTAAATGATAATATCTAATTCCCAAATGAACTAAGTTGCTAAGCATCCTGAGAATAGTATTCCAATCATGTTGTTACCCAGGTGACAAGGAATCAGGTTTAAATACTAAGGCATAGTCCTATCAATAAAAGGTTATAACCCCTCCACATGAAATAATGAAAGAATACAGTTTATTTAAATAAACAAAGCATTTTAGCGAAAAATGTACAAATGATCAAGATTACAGTGTGACTTGCCTTGCTCCAGCTCGACGTACTCGGCTACAACCTCGTAGTACACGGAAGAGTCACCGATGTCGGATTCTATAACAGACAAGGCCACAAACAATTAAAAACAGTACATGTGGGTAGTCAAACATGAGCTGAAAATATTTTTAATGAATTCTTGGCATTTTTCTGGATTTAATGAAATTTGAATGGACTTAATCGGAGTTCGTATGAATTAGTTATGAATTATTGAAGTTTCTCTGTTATTTCCAATGTAAAATTAATTATTAAACAATTTATTGCGCAATTAACCAATTTAATACGTCACCAGACCCAGGGGCCGGCGCCGACAGGTTGGCCCCACTGGTCAGCGGTGCAGAGAAGGGCGGCGCACGGTGGACCGAGTCCACCGCGGCCCTAGCGGGAGGCGGCCACGTGGCTACCACGCGGCAGCCACGGCGGCACGAGGAGCTGACGCGGCGCTCGAGTGGTGCCGACGTGGCGGGGAAGCAAGCACCCGCGGGGGCACCACACGGCCGGTCCAGATCTGCCCTGAGGCAGATCGAACGGCCCTGGACGAATGGGGCTCGCCCGCCAGCGCAGCCGTGCCACGGTGGGGGCGAGCGGCCCGATGGTCGCCGCCGGCGACCATTGGGCCCCCGGAGGACGGTGGCGAGCCACGGGAGGACATGAGGAAGACGAGGGAGGGCTCACCGAGGGGTTGCGATGGCCGGGAGGTGGTGAACGGCGGCGAACAGAGGCTATAGGCGGTGGCAGAGGTACCGAACGACGGCGCAATTGGTGTTCCGGTGAAGATCTCTGACGACAGAGGAGCGGCTGAGGTTGAGGAGGTCCTGGCGAAGGTATAGGGAGGATTTAGAGCCGAATGGCGCGAAGAGATCAATGGAAAACATGGCCACAAGCAGCCGAAACGGCTTACCGAGGAGGACGTCGGCGAGCTTGGGTCTCCGACGGCGTAGAGGCTCCCGGATGTGGCGGCCTGGTGTCGCACGAGTGTGGCGGAGCTGGCGGAGGCGAGCACGCAGTCTGGCAGCGGCTACAGCGGCGACGACAGGCGGCTGGAGACGGCGGAGCACGGCGGCAGCTCTGGATTACGCGGCGTGGGGTGATAGGGAGCTCGGGACGCATCGGGGTTTGAGGGGAAAGGAAGAGGAGAGAACGGCAAAGGTTTTTATGCCCTCGGGCGGGCGAGATCGTGGCCGAAACAGCTCCAATTCGCACTGGTTGAGGGCGGCAGCCACGGCGTCATGCGCACGATTCTCGCACGAGAGGGAGTGACGGCGCCGTAGAACGTGTGGGAGTGGGCATGGACCGAGTACGCCATCGCTTGAACCGAGGACGGGCGCGCGGGGAGGCGGGACACGGCGCTGATCGAACGGCGGAGGGGAAATTTCCCCTCTGCTTGATCTGGACAGAGGTAGGGGAAAGGGCTGACAGGCGGGCCCGGCTTGTTAGCGGGGAGGCGCGCGGGCGAGTGAGCGAGGCGGCCCGACGGGCAGGCCCCACGGCGCAGCGAGAGAGAGAGATGGGTGGCGGCCGACAGGTGGGCCCAAGGGGGAGGTGGCGCGCGGCCGCGCGGAGGCCGGCGGCACAGTGCTGGGCCACGGCCCAGCGGGAGGAAAAATAGGAGAAGAAGGGAAAAGGAGAAAGAAAAGAAAGGGATTTTCCAGTTGCAATTTAATTCCGATAATCGTTTTTGATTTATTAAAAATAGTTCCTGTGCTCTGAAAATTCTGACAAAAATCCAGTTAATATATTTTGGAAAGGGGAATAAAAGAAAAATATTCCTAGCCACAATGATTTATTATTTTGCATTTTCCACCTTTAATTAATTCATTTGGCCATTTTAATTTTTTTCCCTAGAACCTTTTCTCATGTATTATTTTGTGTGGCTAATTTTAGGGTGTGACAATTAGCTTCAGCGGCGGCGGAGCTCACCTTGTGCAGGGATCGGGAGCTCCAGCAGCAGAGAGGAGCAGTGGACTGATGGACGAGGTGCCTCAACACGGCGAAGGCGGTGGATGCTAGCGCGGGGCTCGGTGACAACTAGGGCAACGGTGTGTGGTGGCTGGAAACGACGATGGGCGGCACCGCTGTGAGGGCTTAGTGCGTGCTAGAGAGCTCAGCAGGTGTAGGCGTTTGAGGGAAAAGAGAGAGCGGAGCTCGGGGGTTAAATTTATAGCCACGGCGGGGAAGATCGTAGCCGAGGCGGTGTGAAATGGCAGTGAGGAAGTGAGGCGGCGACGCGGGGGAATGTGGGAAATGGGATGATGACCCAGTCCACCCCATTTCGAACGGACAGCGCGGGCGCGGGAGGACAGAATCAGGCAGCCACAGTGACACCATTTCCTCCAGTCTTCCTGGCCAGAGGTTGAAGAGGATGCTGATAGGCAGGCCTAGCCTATCAGTGGGAGGGGAGTGGCAAAATAGGCGCGGGCGGCCAGGCCACGGTAGGCCGAGCGCGCGCGGAAGCTAGGATGGGAGGCAGCGTGGGCGGCGCACACGTACGAGGTGAGGGAGAGGGCCGAGGCGCGACGCAGGCCAGTGTAGCACACGAGAAAGGGAAGTAGGCCGAGGACGGCCCACTAGAAAAGGAAAAGAAAAAGAAAGGGATTTCTCTCATTTTCTAATTGAGTATTAATTCTATTAAGGCTTTTTGATTTATTAAAAAATTCTTCATGTGCTCTGAAAATTCCCATAAAAATCTAGTTAATGTATTTTGACAAGAGGAAAACAAGAAAAATATTCCTGGCCATGATAAATTATTATTTAATGTTTTTACCACTATTTCTTCCATCTAGCCTTATAAAAAGGAATTTCTTTTTAGCATTTTCTTTATTCATTTTTGATGACATACTACATACAAGCTCTAAGTCAAGGAAGGCAATTAAATCAAGTGTATATAGTAAATCATGGTCATATAATTATCAATATCATATCATCATGCTTGCTGCCCTCCATGGCAAGAAGCCACCATTTTCATATCCATAAGCTCATAAGCTTAACATTTTTTTTAATAAGACACTCGACAAGATGAAGATACCTCAATCTACGTTAGGCTGAGTACAACTCCCTTCCATGGGGTAATACCCAGCCTCTCCTCAACCCCACTCAGCCAGATTACTTTGTCGGTCACCTTTGGCATGCGGGAGAATATTCGCACTGAGAGTATCTGCTTCGAAGTTGCTGACTTCGAGACAACTTACCATGCCATACTGGGAAGACCGGCGCTCACCAATTCATGGCATACCCACTACACATACATGGTGCTCAAGATGCCTGGCCCAGCAGGAATGCTCTCCTTACGCAGCGACATCAAGCAAGCCTTCACTTGCGACAAGAAGAGCTGCGAGTTGGCCCAATCACAAGAGGCTACAGTCGGACGGAGCAATATCTAGCTAGTAGCAACCACTTCAAAGGAGGACGACGAAGTCTCGGCAAAAAAGGCAGAGAAGTTAGGAATTTAAGCGGAGTCAGAAGCCAAGAAGATCCCCCTAGACCCTTCCGGCCCCACCAAGACTGCACTTGTCGAGACCGGACTCGACCCCAAATAGGAAGACGAGCTCGTCACCTTCCTCCAGGCGAATATGGATATTTTTGCTTGGAACCCTTCCAACATGCCTAGTGTATCAAGGGAGGTGATCGAGCATTCTCTCAATGTCAAGCCGGACGCCAAACCTGTCAAATAACGACTATGGCAATTCGCACAAGACCACAAAGATGCTATCCGCAAGGATATAACTGAGCTCCTGGCAGCCGGGTTCATCAAAAAGGTCTACCATCTGGATTGGCTGGCAAACCCAGTCTTAGTCCGTAAAAAGAACAGTAAATGGTGCATATGTGTCGACTACACCGACCTAAACAAGGCGTGTCCCAAAGACCCATTTGGTCTACCCAGGATAGATCAGGTGGTTGATTCAATTGTGGGATACGAACTACTCAGTTTTCTTGACTGCTACCCGGGATATCATCAGATAAGCCTTAAGGAGGAGGACTGCCTGAAGAATTCTTTTAACACGCCGTTTGGAGCATATTACTATGTCACTATGCCGTTCGAGTTGAAAAACGCTGGAGCAGCGTATCAACGTGCCATTCAGCGATGTCTTCACACTCAACTCGGGAGCAACGTGGAGGCATGTCGATGACGTGGTAATCAAGACTAAATTCAAAGGTGACCTTATCGCCGACTTAGAAGAGACTTTTCAAAGCCTTTGAAAATTCAAGATGAAATTGAACTCGGAAAAGTGCGCCTTTGAAATACCTTCGGGAAAACTACTTGGTTTCATCGTGTCACACCATGGCATAGAGGCGAACCCAAAGAAGATCAATGCAATCATGAACATGCCCCCCCCCCCGACCAGCCAAAAGTACGTGCAAAAGCTGACCAGCTGCATGGCGGAACTCAGCAGATTTGTTTCCCTACTTAGCGAACGGGGTATGCCCTTCTTCAAGCTATTGAAGAAAGTTGACAATTTTCAATGGACGCCCAAAGCCCAACAAGCCTTTGAAAACTTCAAGAAATTTCTCACATCACCACCCGTGTTGGCGTCACCAATGCCCCAAGAACCGCTTATTCTGTATCTGGCAGCAACTACTCAGGTAGTCAGCATGGTTTTGGTTGTCAAGCGCGAAGAGCCAGGACACATCCAAAAGGTATAATGACTAGTATACTTCATCATCGAAGTACTAGGCGAATCCAAGATGTGCTATCCTCAAGTCCAGAAGCAGCTCTATGTGCTACGCATCACTGTCCAGAAGCTGGTGCACTATTTTCAATCACACCAAGTCACAATTGTCACTTCGTTTCCACTCGGGGATGTTCTACACAACCGTGAACCCACTAGTAGAATCGCTAAATGGGTACTCGAGTTGATGGCGTTTGACATTGTCTTCCAACCACGGACAACAATCAAATCTCAAGCAATCGCCAATTTTGTGGCCGAGTGGACAAAAGTTCAGACGGCTACACCTGCGAATACGCTTGAGTACTGGACAATGTACTTCGACTGTTCTCTACGGACCGGCGGAGCAGGAGCCGGCGTTGTTCTGACGTCACCAATAGGAGAAAAACTCAAATACATCCTTCAAATACACTTTCTAGTATCCCACAATGTCACTGAGTACGAAGCACTCATCCACGGGCTCCGTATTGCCATATCACTTGGTATCCGAAGATTAGTGGTTTGGGGGGATTCTCAACTAGTGGTGAACCAAGTCATGAAAGACTGGGCATGCCTGGACGAAAATATGGTGGCATACTGCCAAGAAGTGCGGAAGCTGGAAAACAAGTTTGACGGGCTGGAAATAACTCATGTTTTGCGCCAATACAATGAAGCCGTAGACGTGCTAGCTAACATGGGATCTAAGCGTGAAGTGGTCCCGACTAGAGTTTTTGTCGAGCAGTTGCTGGAGTCATCAGTTAAGAGAAAAGCCAACCCCGACCAATTGGGGGCTGAGCCAGAACCAAAATCAAAAGAGGTGCTCATTATTTCCCAAGACTGGCGTTCTCCAATCATCCGATTCTTTTTGGAAGATGAGCTCCTGGAAGAACGCAGCGAAAGCCGAACAAATCAGACGTCGGGGCAAGATCTTTATCGTAGTCGGAGAAGAGCATTTCTTCGAAGCGCATCCAGAGTCCTCATACGTTGCGCCACACCCGAGGAGGGCAAGCAGATACTGCAATCGATTCACTTGGGCATCTGTGGCAACCATGTTGCATCAAGGACGTTAGTCGGAAAGGCTTATAGACAGGGTTTCTTCTGGCCGACTGCGGTTACCGATGCCAAAGACATAGTTCAAGCATGTGAGGGATGCCAATTTTTTTGGTCGGCAAACACATTTACCAGTGCAGGAGTTGCAGACAATTCCAATATCTTGGCCCTTTGCAGTTTGGGGGCTTGACATGGTCAGCCCATATAAGAAAGCACCAGGGGGGTTCACACACTTATTTTTCGTGGTGGACAAATTCACAAAATGGATTAAGACAAAATCCACTGCTACCATAACTACGGCCAGGGCAAAGGACTTTGTCATGGGTATTATTTACTGGTTTGGAGTTTTCAATCGCATCATAACGGACAACGGCACTCAGTTCACCAGCAGCATCCTTCAAGATTTTTGTGATGAATTCGGCATCAAGATTTGCTATGCTTTCGTAGCTCACCCATGGAGGAATGGGCAGGTCGAGCACGCAAATGGCATGGTCTTACAAGGTATCATGGCTAGGGTGTTCGATCGACTATGACCTTATGCAGGGCAATGGGTACAAGAACTCCCATCTGTTCTCTGGTCTCTACGAACCACGGTCAGTCGGGCAACAGGGCAATTCCCTTTCTTCCTAGTCTATGGTGCTGAGGTCGTGTTACCAACAGAGTTGGAGTTTGGCTCCCCGCGAGTTTGGGCCCATTCAAAGAAAAATCAAACGAAGATCGGCTAGTCGAACTCGATCAGTTGGAGGAAGCAAGGGACGTCGCAACAATCCAGTCGGCAAGATACCTTCATGGCCTACATCATTGTCACAGTTGTAATATCCATGGCTGTGTCTTTTTGGTGGGAGATCTCGTATTGAGAAAATATCAAACCACCAAAGATAGGCACAAATTATCTCCCTTATGGGAGGGGTCGTTCAGTATTGCCGAGGTGACACGCCCGGGGGCTTCCCGACTGAATATTGAAGACGACGTCCTAATCAACAACTCATGGAACATGGAAAAGCTGTCTTTTCTATACCTAAGCATTGTACTCAATCTATATACAAATAAAGTTTTTCACTCTGACTCACTATGCCGATTGTTCCAACCAAGTAGTAAGTCGGGGGCTACATGATGATAATACATCTTCTATTATTGCTTAAACTTGAGTCTAATTTATCTGAGTCATGAAGTCTTATAATGATCATGCTAACTTCTGCTGAGTACAGACTTACTGGATGAACGCTTTTCAGGTTGGTCCTCATCGCTCGGTATAATTTGGCTAGTCGAATAAGGCTAATGACGACCGTGATAAATCAAGTACTCGAGTAGGATTTGCAAAAAACACAGAAACACATGCATTTACAATATATACAAATTATGATTGTTTTCCTTGTAATAGACCACTTAAAGAGTTTGTTTTCTAAGCAGAACAAATCACAGCGGCAACTCCTCGGCGATCGTCCTTGCAGTGGGCCTTGCCAGGTTGATCAGCTCGAGACCTTGCTCTGGAGTCGTGCCTTCTACAAACCCCTCGCTGACTGCCTCAATATCCACTTGGGAGTAAAGAGACTTGGTTATTGCGAGAGCCTGGGTAATCGCCAGGGTGGCATGCTATGTAGCGAAGTTCTTCAAGACAGCTGGAGCGTCTCGAAGTCGTTGCAGCACTTGGGCAGGCGTGCTTGAGCTGGAACCAGCTTCTCTTGGCTACATGATGTCTAACAGAGACCTCACGGAGTCCACAATGGCACTCCAAGAGTCTTCTATTGCCTTGATTTCCTTGCCAAAGGAGTTGAACTGCGTCTGCAAGTTGACCTTGTAGTCTGTCATCCAAAGACAAGCTATGAGGGGACTATATCACTTAGTTAGCTAAAGTTCAGAAGCAGACAAACAACTTACTCGCAACTCAGCATCAACCTTGGACTTCACCTTTTCAAGATCTTTGAGTTCTTTTGTCAGGCGTTCCAACTCCAAGGACTGGTTGTGCAATTCTGTCTCATGAGCTACAATAGGACAAGAACAGGCATCAACAATCTATAGAGGACACCTGAAACAACTTGGGCATCAGTAGGACTTACCCTGGATAGTCCTAGTCTTCGCCCACAGCTCGTCGCGCAGCTGGTTGACTAAATCCTTTAGCCAGGTCTCCCTCTCCTTGCTGGTTCGCTCCAGCTCGTTCTTCTGAAACTGGAGCTGAGTAAACTGAGTGATCTGAGGATAAGCCTGGCAAGCTCCTGGCTCATCTTCTCGAACCGATCAACAACTTTCTACAAGACAAATCATTGTCGCATATGAGACTGCAAGATCATATAACCAACAGAAAAGTCAAAGCTATAGAAAGTTGGGTTGCTTACTTGGACCTGCTGTGAAGCCTTGATGGTGGCCTCAAACAGCTCGATCCACTCTTTTCTGGCGGCCTATTCGTCCTGCCTCAGGATATCCTCCCTCCCATCCAGGTTAGTCCAATGGAATACCTGGGGATAGTCACAAGGTGGGGCCTCGAGTCTGGGGAGGTCGTCGTCATCTGATGAAGGAGAGGATGGAGGAGAGGGAGTTGTTGGCCTAGGGTCTTCTGGAAGTGTTGGCCCTTCAGCTGGCTCGGTGATTGGCTCCTTGACCGGCTTCAGCCGGCCAACTAGGCAAAGCTGGATGTTCACCCAAGTGCATTACCTCACCTTCAGGGGCTGGAGTGGTACTTGGCTCAGGCGGTGGCACTGAGGCTTCTACGCCAGTCGGGGCCAGTTCGGTGATGGGGGTTGGTGGCGTTTTCCCCTTGGGATCAGTGTCACTGGCTTCCTGGATATTTATTCAACAATCAAGGCATTGCAAACCACTTCAAATTATTTGAAGATAGAAGACCACATACCTCTTGGAAGTCTTAAACCTCCATCCCTGAGAATCATGGGGGGAGGTAGTCGGCGGAGAGCCCGAAGGCTTACTCAGGGAGGGTGTGGCGCTTGGTGTTATGCCCTGAGGCGTGGCATGGAGCAGGATTTTGCTAGTACCAGTCGGCTCCGCACTCGGTGTGGCCGACTGGGTTGGTGGTGGGGCAGGCGTCACAGCTCAAGCTGTAGTTGGCACTGAAGTTGCACCATCAACGTCCTTGATCTTAGGACCGCCTGACGCCTTGGTGGGTGTGCTCTTGGGCTTGGCCTGGTCCTGTGTAGGTTGCTTCCCAGCTCGCTTAGAGCTGGGTTGGTCAACCGATGGGCTAGCCGGCTATTTTCTTGACCCCCCCAGCCAATGAGCTGGAGGGGGTTGACACAAAGCCGGCGTTTTCCTACAAAAAATGCATATGAAGACAATCTCGTACACTTTAGATACACTACATTCACCACAAGCAAGCATCAAGATGACAAGAAATCAGAAGTTTACTGGCAGCCTTGGCCTCTTCAGGCAGAAGGGTTTTAGACACTTCTCGGCGTCTAGAGTCTCTACTACGCCACTCACAAAGTAGCACAGCAGAGTATCTGTTACCGTGTCCTTCACGACGAGGTCGGCGGACTCCCCGGTAGGATCATTCTTCCCCTGGTATTCATACCCAGGGTGGATCCACACTTTGAGGGGTTGCATCCATCGGTTCTGGAATGTCCAGGCAACCCAGGGCCCGGTTAGACCTTGGTTCTTCAGGACTTCGATCCTCTCCACAAGCTGCCGCACTTGCACCATCTCGACTTCTGAGGGGAGCGATGACTAGCACTCTAAGTACTTGGGAGGATTTCCAACAAATGGAGGCAAGGAGGGTTCTGGATTTGCACAGTAAAACCACTCATGGTGCCATCCTTTCAAGGAGGTCTTTTGGGGGAGGTGAAGATAGATCTTCTTCATCTCCATGCGAAGCTGTAACCTAGCTCGCCCTATGACCTAAGGGTTAGCTCTGGAAGTTTGGGGCTTGATGTGAAAGAAGTATCGGAAGAGGTGGAAATGGGGATCGATCCCTAGGAAGGCTTCACAAAGAGTCACAAAAATAGAAATGTGAAGGTGGAGTTTGGATTGAGGTGGATAAGCTCGATTTGGTAGAAATCAAGAAGACCCTGGAAGAAGTCGGAGGTCGAAAGAGCGAAACCCGTATTAAAGAAGGTCTTGAAAACCACAATTTCGTGGGAATTGGGAGTAGGGATCATTTCACCTTTCGCTGAGTGCCAATTGATCAACTCCCTTGGTTGAAGACGCTTGATCTTCTCCAAATGTGCAAGCTTTGCTTGGCAATGGGTCGATGTCGCCAGGTTCCTACAGGAACGAGGGGGACATCGGAAGAGGACCTCGGTATTTTTGGAGCTTGGGAAGTGAGGAGAAGGTGTCTGGAGGAGAAGAATCGACGCTGGATTGGAAGCTTTTGCGGATTTGCGGAGGGGAGCTCGAGTTGTGTGGAAACCCTAGCTTGGAGCGGAGAGCACGAGGGCTTTTGCGCGCGGATTTGGAAGGTGAAAAGTTTTGGTGATTTAGGGAAGAAAAGGGAATCTTTTTTCTCTCTCCCTAGGATTTATAGGCCTATGTTGGGTGGTTGGCTTGGGCCGGCTTGCTCAGTAATGAGCCATAAGATATGAGTTCAGAAATGGCATGTCCTATTGGGCTGATAGCCAGCTATGTTAAAATCACAGTCTGGGTGTTGTTTCACAGCAGCCAATTAAAATAATCAAATATGCTTCATGTTAAGCCTATTTGCTGGACACATGTGTTCAGATATCTGTATTATTTAAAAGGTATTAGGGATATGTCCTTATAAGGATCGACAACTAGCATTCATTAAAATTGGGGATGCAGGTATCTCTCAAGTACACCTAATCGCACAATTGATTAACTCCATAGTGATACTCGGCTTACATGCTTAGCCAAATTGTCTTGAGAAAAAAATTTCCAGCTGATATGATGTTGAAGAGTCCAATTTCTGATAAATATATCACTCGGGAAATACTTAAAGGTTAAACATCTTTGACTTTATGTTTAATTGTTCCACAATTAAGTATAAAGTCAGGGGCTACACTTAATAGGTGCGCCTATTCGGTGCACACTATTTAAATTTTTCCATGAAGCCCTTCATAGCCTCGTTGCCAGCCGATATGAAGCAGGACTTGGGAGAAGAAGCACATGGACGAAGAGTACTCGGGAGCAATGCACTCGGGAAATCTTCACCATGCAAGATGAGCACTCGGCATTAGCTGTGACTCAATTATAAAGGTCTTAGGGGCTACTGTGGAGGCCATGGGCCCCGGGTACCTCACGGAAGGCAATACGGCCACTCGAATAGAGGGTGGGCCTGTCATGTAATTAGGGATATAGTAGAACTCGGCTTTATGTTACCTTGTATGACAAAGAAAGGATATAGTACTAGCCGGTTACTCTGTGTTCCTCGAGGGAAATCCCTTGGTCGAGTCCGACTGAGATTCCTATCATGTAACCTTACCTCCTCGGTATATAAGGAGAGACAAGGAGCCCCTGGGGCATAACCAACACCATACAAAATCTCTCTAGAGAAACCTTGAAGGCAATACACAACAGTTGAAAGTAGGGTATTACCTCACCTTAAGGGCCTGAACCAGGATAAATCTTTTGTGTCCCTTTGCATCCATCAAGTTTAGGTCTTACGAATAGCCTCATAATCAATACAGCCGATATAAAACATCAACATCATCATAAATCATCCATTCCCACATTCTATTTTCATAAACACATTTAAAAAGCATAAGTCTATACTCAAGACACTTTATTATGCTGCTCATGACCATGAGCACAGCTAATCGATTAGTTTTGACTCTGTAGAGTTTATAAAACTTTACCCATATGATGTGATAGAAGCCAAAAGGCTACACTCTAGGTTGTTCGATACCCGTCGATATCCCACAAACAACACGTTGAATGTGGCCTAGAGGTCACAACTTAGCATTTACATTGCTCCACATTTAACCTTGCATCAACAACAGCAAGCGAAAATCCATCCTATGAGCAACCCTAGAGCCGCTAGGTGGTGGGCCCATGCCTTAACCTAGCATTGTGGCGGCAAACCCTCTGTTTCCCCACGAGGCACTATACCATTGTTCAATATGTTCAAAGGAAGACAGAAGAATACTTGCCTTGAACCTCTTCACCTTTGTCAGCAACAAATCTAACCTCTCACCATCAATGAGTTCGTTCACTAAACAAAATTAACGTACGAGCAAATAAATACCAAAAAATGTGAAAAATCTAAAATTCTCTAATATCCATGAGGTTTTTATAGTGGTTAGGTACTGAACTAAGGTGAATTTAGGTGAAAGAATTTCTATTTTATCACTTCACACTTGTGACTTATGAATTTTACAAGTTCTATACACGTATACATCTAAATATGAATTAAGGTGAAATTTTAAGTTGCTTTGTTAGGTGTGAGATCTACACAGTGGTTTGGTACTAATTTTAGATGAATATTTGTGAAGGACTTTCCATTTTATCATTTTTGGTTTGGGAGATATGGATTTTAGAAGTTATATGTGTACTAGTGTTTGACATTGTGTTTTCTTTAGTTAGGCAATATTTAGGGTTCCTTTTGCATGCATCATTTCATGTGAAAATCTTGTGATCTAGGGCACTATTGGCCAATTTGCCATCCTCTAGTTCAACTCCTAACATTAGTGAAGTCCCTATACAACACATACATAGTAGAACTAATGGATCAATGGGTATTCACACGACCATCGGTCAGCCCGCGTCCATAGGCAGCCCGACCACACATCTGCCATCCGGTCAGACCAGGCCTTGGGCCGGTCAGATCAGGAGTCATGCCGGTCCGACTAGGAATTTCATGGCTGGTCAGACCGGTGCCATACTACCAGTACAGGAGGTTAACCCTTTAAATAACAACTCTATTTTATACCATTATCCACCTGTTGTTGCTCCTGTTCCTGCTGTTCCACCACCATCTACACCTGTCTATAATGTTTACAATGAACGTATCTACAATCATGGTTTTGGTGGGGCACCTCAAGACGTATGCCATGGCCAACATAATTTATGTTGCGCCATCACCCCCCTTTAGGCCGCAAAATCATCAAGAAAGTCATGACATTACGTATATTTTTCCATAGAAGTAATGAATGTTCCTGTGACAAATATCATAAGATTCATGGAGATGCCATACAATACAATTAGAAATTTGTCACACCCTGAACATTGCTCTAATCAAAAAATTATTATGGGTAAATGGAAATACAAGAAATCACTAGAAAAGTTGTTTGTGAAAGTGTTTGAATAAAATTCTGAAATTTCCAATATTAAAAATTTCCAAGTTAAAATTTAATTAATGCTTGGTTGCTTTGGTATTCCGTGGGGTTGGGTGGAATCTTTTAAGTATTCAAGTATTTATAATAATGGATTTTCTTTTTGTTTCATAGTGGTTTTTGCTTCTAGTAAATTCCCCATGGTTTAATTAACTCTCTGAAATTTTCTCGGATTTTTCTGAGCTTCAGAATTAATTTTAATGTTATAAATATCATTTCAGTAATTATATAAATGGAAAATAAATTTCTTTTCTTTTCCCAATCTCGAGTCATTTCTGGTCCAATTCATTTATTTTTCTCTTTGACCCGGACCCGTGTCCCTCTCTTTTATCAATACCTAGTGTTGTTTCCTAATCCTTGAAATCCCTCAATTCCCCAAATTCCTAAAAGTCCCAATTCCCTCGAAATCAATCCCATTTCCAATATTGGCTCCAATCTCTATCTTAAAAATATCCTCGGTATTTCCTCTATTCCCAAAATAGTCCCAACATTTTGAATATCCCAAATCTTCTGATTTTACCAATTTCCACCAATTATTCTTGGATATATCCAATTCCTTTTTGAAATACCCATTTCTTTTAATTAAATATCCTCGAATTCCTGGCTCCCGTGAAATATTCTCTGATTTCCATGTCCAGAATATATCCAATATTCTAAATATCCCTAATATTCCAATTTTCCAATTCCCACGAAATATTCTCCATTCTTGAATCCCAAAATATTCCTATACTTTGGATGTCTAATTATCCCACAAAATATCCTAAATATTTGAGTCTCCCATAAAATATCCTCGAGTTTCCAATTTCAAAAAATGTCCCAATATTCAAAATATTCCAAAACTCTGAGTATTAAATATCCTAAATGTTTTAATCTTCCCATTATTCCATAAAACTTCCTAAAATTCCAAATTTTCCAAATTTGGAATTTTCCCCAAAAACCTCCCATTTTCCTTTTCCTCTTTTATCTCTTCTCCTTTTCCCTTCTTTTTTTTCCCCATCTTTTCTTTTTCCTCCTTCTTCCTTTCTTCTCTACTTGCCGAGCCCGAGCTCCTCCTCGGCCCAGCCCCTGGTCCACGCCTTCCTCCTCCTCGGCCTGCGCCAGCCACCACCGCCTCGGCCCGCCACGCCTCGCCGCCACCCCAACCCGGCCCATGAGCGCCGCCCTCGTGCATCTGCCGTCGCCAAATCCGCCGCGCCACCTTTCCCTGCGTAGCCGCCGCTAATCTCGGGGAAATTCTATGCCGCCACCGCCATCTCATTCCCTCCCCTCTATAAATAGTAGTGGCTCTCCTGCATGCCCTAGCCTACCTACCAGCTTAGCCGCCACCTGTGCCATCCCGCTATCGCTACCACCCTAGCGCTGCCCCGAGCCGCCTCTCAGTTCTTTCCCTCCGCCGCCGTCGTCGTCTTCGCGGTCGCCACCGACGCCTCTGTCATTCTTCCCCTCTACTTGCCATCATAGCCGCCTTCTCCCTGTTCCAGCGCCTAGCCCCCATCTCGGCCTCGCCTCCCTCTCTCTTAATCGGCGTCGCCTCCCTCTCCACTTCGGTACGCTGTCGTCGGTTGTCACTGCAGCACCGTTGCCACTGGTCGTTGCTGCCGTCGCCGTCAAACACCTCTCAGTCATGCGGTGTCGCGCCATGGCACTAGGCGTGCGAGATCACCACGCTCGGGACATCGCCATGTGGGCCCCATCGGCAGCATCCTCTCTATGACAGATGGGTCCCACCCATATAATCCCGAGAAATCTCAGCCGTTCAAAACCCTAGATCCATCCGAAGCCGTTCGATCAACATAAAGACCCCGAAGCAATCTTGACCGTTGGATCTTTTGAGATCTATCCCATCTGTTGGATTTCCTTAATCCAATCACTCTGCCACTATCAGCCCTAAGCCGCCTCGTCATCATCCACATCGGCCGCCACCTCTGCTCCTCGGCCACGTGGCAGCCACATCACCCCAGTTCACGACCCCATCCCTTCTCCCTCAGTCCATGTGAACTGTGTCTCTAACAGTGGGCCCCACTCCTTTATCCATTGAAAAACAATTCTTTTAATTCAAATTCCGAGGGATTATTCCTTTCTATTTTCTTTTTGGATTTTCTCTGTATTCGAACTTTCAAAGGCCATATCTTTTCCGTCCAAACTCCGATTCGACTCGTTCTTCTTCCTAAATTCATCTAAAATCATGATCTACATGTTTATGTACTTTTTATGTACTATTTATTTGGAGTTTCTTAGTGTTTTTTCTCATTTTGCGTGTAGACATGTAGTTTCCGTCGTTCCGGAGGATCACGAAGTTCGAGGAAGAGTTCAGAAGACTAATTGAATACTTTTCTATTGCAAGGGAAGTTACACGACAATCCCCTTGAGCATGTTGATTCCAGTTGTGAAACTTATTTTGTTTTAACATTGTTGCATGCAAACTTTTAAAATGTCATTATTATGGGTATTTATATTATTAGCCTATATTCTTTGACTATGGCCATGAATTGATATTGATACCTTTACCTTGATATCCTGGGTGATTAATATGAACTAGCTGGATGTCTAATTAATGATCTAGCTAGAATGTTTAGGTTCTGCTTAGCCATGCCTATAAACATTACCATAATTTTATGTGAGGAAACTATTCATTCACCAATGATTAATTAATGACTAATGGTTATATTCTCACGATGGGTGGTCGTGGTTGGTTAATTAAATATGACAATTAAAACTTGACTAATGGTGGGTTGTGAGCACATGAAATGATGGTGATGCTAGTGGTGCTCATGGCAATTAAGAACCAGTTCACAAGCTACTTGTTGCGAAGCAATACTCGTAATAACCACAAGCTAGAATGGGTAATGGCTTGACTGGACATATGGCGAGTTCAACAGGAGGCACCACGGTGTGTTGTGGTAATCGTCAATAAGTCCACACATGGAAGTCATCAATAAGTCCATGTTTTGGGCGTTAGGCTATCTCCCTGCATAGGAACCTAATCAACCCTACCGGAACCCAATCAACCCTACCGGAGACAGGTGGTTCAGCGGGTGACTCTTCTGTTGAGCGAGTTACATAAAAGATCTTGTCACGGTTTCCCCCTTTGTAGTACCATGGTGGTATTTCGGGGCATGGTGACATGTGTAGAATCGTGTCTTGTGGATAAATTGGTATATCTCTGGCCAGAGTAAAACTGTTCGAATAGTAGTGCCCGTGGTTAATAGGAGACCTAGCAATGTTTTTGTGATTAGTCCCACACTACTCATTAATAGTAGTAATTGATGGAAACTTAATAGCTCCAGGATTGGAGGGTTATGGTTTTGGGCCTGAACTGCATTGGAGTGTTGTTTAGTGTTTAGTTTAATATTGATAATAATTAAACTACATTGTTTGTACAATGTTTTTAAATGTTGTTTATGCAGATAAGACATATTATTTCTTTCCTTTGGATCATGTTGCATTATTTTGCATTCCCTGTGCGACTTGTTGAATACAGTGGGTGGTACACAGTCTTACAATATTACCATCATCAGAGTAAAGATTTACATGGAAGGAGAAGATTTTGGTGTTTGGCTTATACCCCAGTTAAGCCTGTGGGCTTAGTGCTAACGCTTCACTAGGATTGTCGTTCTGCTGCTGTTTTCTTCTGTTTGAGGACTAAGTGCCTCTTTTGTAAGTATCTAACGTTATTTCGTTTTGGTTATATTTATCAAATTGTCGATTTGTGTATCTTGGCTGATTCCTAGACGAGGGTTTATTGCACAAATTAGCTTTGGATATTTTGGTGAATTTCCAGGCGTGACAAAATTACCTTAACCGTCAATAGTCGATAGCTTGGTATTTCAAAATCACCAAGGATCATACAATAAAACCTAATTCATAAACCACAATGTATAAAAAAACATACATACCCAAATAAGAAAATAGAGTAGGAAATGATGAACCACTTCATATATATTATGACTTCTTAATTATAGAAATGATGGTCAGCTTCCTGTTTAAGGAAATTGAATAGAAAATTATAGTTTTCCTGAATACTTTTTTTTTTTGCAATTGTATCTTGCTTGCCAAAGAACAATATCACATGTACATTGATCAGTAAATTGAAGATCAAGTGCATGCGCAATCATCCATCTTTGTTCAATGATGATGATGAATGAATTACTGTTAGATGTTAAGTGCTATTCGCAGAGATCAAGCAAAGGTCACTGTTGATCTGAACACGACATGGCCAAAACTCTATGTAAAAACAACTCTCCCTTAATGATCTAAAACAACCAAACAATAAGAACCAACAAGTAACAACATTTAGAAAAGCATAGTAACTCTACAACAACCAGCATACAAGAACTGTTCTGGAACAATTCAATAGCACATTTCCATAACACGGAGATCCAAGCAACTCAATTTGGAGGGAGATAACTCAAGACACAATTTATCTTGTCATCAGACACAATTCATCTTGTCATCACACATCAATTCAACAACAATTGACAACACTAGAAATCTGCCACAAATCAGGGACATGTAAGCAAAGAAAAGAGGCGAAGGTAGAACAAAAATCACCCCGGTTAATAATCATAATTTAAATAGCACAACTGAACCTAAATTTTATCACCATGATAAGCATTGCAGGATTCAAGAACAGATGACGCTTAAGCCTTGCCCCTTGCCTAGCTCTAGGTCCACTGGAGGCATCACCTTTGGGAGTGGAGGAGGGGACATAGACAACCTCACCACTGGCCTTCGTGAGGGAGGTGTCCCAGGACAAGGTAGGAGTGCTTGCACGAGAGTTTGGTGCCGTACTTGCCCTCAATGTAGCCCTCAATCGCTGTATTGTTGGAGCCAATCCCATTGTTCAGCGTCTCGATCGCCTCCACAATCATCTGCTTGCAGCCATGGAGAAATTAAAACAGCGGGTGGCAAAATGTATCAGAGAAAAACTCAACTTGCGGTGGATAGATGGAAGGACAGCAAAAGAAGTAGCGGGAGAAGGGGTAGGTTACCTCAGGGTAAGTAGAGTGAGGGAGCGGAAGTGGAGATGAGGATCCCAATGATGCGGTGGCAGTACTGGCATCAACATTGGCTTCCATGGGTGGGAGCATGCTGCTAGTGGTCGGTCACCTTTGGCTCGGATGGCTTCACAGAGCCAACGACGAAAGCTTCAGTAAAGGTGATAATGGCACCTTTGAATATCTGTTCGGCAACGAGGGGGTCCTTGCACTCAGGCTTTCTTCGTTGTCTGTGCCCCCGCTTGACATTGGCATCCTTGGGCTTGGCAGGATCTGGGCGGTAGTAGTTGTTCTAGTACAAGACGACCTCACCGGTGCAAGTCATGCGAGCGAGGTGCTCCTGCAGGAGGTTGGTGCCGTACTTGCCCTTGATGTAACCCGAGATCGCCCACTGGTTGGAGGCGTTATCATCCTTCAGCGCGTCGATCGCTTACAAGATCCATAAACATCCCTCCTTTTAACTGGCTTTGGAACAGTTGTTCACAACCCAAACACAATGTATTCTTTTGGCTACTTCTCAAAGATAGATTGAACACAAGAAATCTTTTCCACAGAAAAATTTTGAAAGGCTAGATTGCAAATTACAATTGTGTAATGTGCAATCTCAACCAAGAATGGGACTCTTCAACACCTCTTTTTCACTTGTCCATTTGCCAAAATCTGCTGGGATTTTGCCACGCCCTAATTTTCCCTCAGAGATTTAAAATCAATAATTAAATGATTTCTATAATTTATATTAATGTGCAAGCAATTTAACAAGCGAATTAAATGTGGGAAGTAAAATTTCCTTTAATAAATCATGCGTGGAGTTATTTTTATTAATTTCTCCATGCCCTAAAATACTCTCTGTAATTTTCTAGGAATTTTCTGAGCTCAATAAGTAATTTTCATAATACAGAGTTCATTTCAGTGATTATATAAAATCAGAAAACAAATCAAAAATCCCTTCCCTAGATCTGGGCCGATTTTGGCCCATCTACCCACCGGCTCCCTCCTCCGGCCCAATCACCCTTCTCTCCCGCCGGCCTGCTCGCTTCGTGGACGTGGCTCAGTCCTCCTCACTCCCTTGGGCCGGCCCATTTTCCCCTCCCTCTTGCGCACACGCGTGCGAATTTTTTGATTTTAGATTTATTTATTAAAAGATTTGCAAAAATAGATTTTCGTTTCAAAAAATTGCAAAAATAGACTCCCGCCGCCCTCTGGGAGGGCGATTTTTAAAAATCGCCCTCCCAGAGGGCGATTTTATGACGTGGCTGACGGCCGTTGGCCCCCCCGCCGACGGCCGTCAGCCATTTTGCAGGCGGCCCCCGGCCTCCCAAAAACCGCCCTCTGAGAGGGCGGCAAGGGGGCCGCCTGCAAAATGCGCCCGGGGGCCGGCCATTTTACAGGCGGCCCCCTTGCCGCCCTCTGGGAGGGCGGTTTTTGGCTTGCCGCCCAACTAGAGGGCGGTATTTAGCGTTAATATAGTCCGGACCGTCCGGACCCTATCCGGACAGTCCGGACCAATATTCCGAAAAAAAAGTAAAAAATTGATTTAAAAAAATTAATTTTCGAAATCAATTTTTATGTGACTACCGGCTGCCGTCACTATTTCCTAGGCGCATACTGTCACCGCTCCCTGGCCGTGCCATCCTCACACAGTAGTTGCATCGTTAGTTGGATATCAATAGGTTTGTATGATAGTTAATGTGTGTTTAGTTGTCACCGCTCGGAATGTACTTTCGTCGTGAAGTTGACACTCGAAAATTCATATTTTTGATCAGATTCGTCAGAAACGTAGATCGTGAGGAATACGTCGTTTGATCGATGAGCGTAAACTAAGTAAAGTGGTTTCATCAGGAAACGTAGAATTAATAAAACGTTATATACAACAGACAAACTATTACAGACACAAAGTACTACGGGCCCGGACCGTAACCTCTAGGCCTCTTCGACTTCCTACCCTGCGCTCGCACCTGTCCCTGGGAGTACGTCAACCGGTCTGGTGGTACAGCACGGCCAGCGCGGGTCGTCTGCACGGGTGTGGCAACTGGTGGGTCCTGTGTCTGTGGTGGCGGAGCTCCTTCGAGCTGCGAGGCAGCTAGTATCTCATGGATCTCCTCGCCCTCGTCCTCGTCCTCTAAATCGTCCCCCTCGAAAGGACCCGGTGCCCAACCGCTGCCGCGTGCGCCCTGCGTGGAGGAGCCAGCGCCAGCAAACATCGATGGCGCTGTAGAGTGGAACAATGTACACCAAATTATTGATTATTGCAAATCGAAATTTTGCAAGAGAAAAGTAAACTTTGATATAACCTGAAGGACCTTCTGTGGTGGCACCGGGGGCACTTGTCATGCCCAGCTGCACGTGTGGTTGTGTGTGGTACACTCCATGCGTCGACGTGCTAGCTCCAGAGGGATGTAGGTACGGTGTAGCGAAGGCTGCAGGGAAGCATATTGATGTACAACGGTGCATTTTCAGAATCTTCTCTAGCCATTTCTTGGACGATCGTGTCGATATGTTCTCCCTCATCTGCCACACCTGTTGCCTGTCTATCTTCTTCATTCCCTCCTTCATTCCCTCCTTCATTTTCTTCTATTGTTTCACTATCACCTCCCGCCGTACTTGGACCCTCATCATCTTGTACGGGCATTGCACCAGCGTTGTTATCTTTCTCATATATGGACACAAGTATGCCCAGTGGCCAGCCACGTTGAAATGCATTCTCCACATACCATCTCCAAGTGGCAGTGCAATCCACTGGCATCAGTTCCCAAAAAAAACCTTCAACTACACGACTGACTACTACATACAAGGTTATTCCGCTGAGCTGAGGGTCCAGTCGAAACCCTCGCATCAGCCAGTTGTATACTGATCCAAAACTTCTCTCAGCTGGCCTATCAATACCCTTAGCCGTTGAACTAAACTCCGACAGATCTACACCGTCTGGACCATATCTCACATTCCCTTGCCCGTGAAATAACTGAAATATCACCTTATTTGACATATCTGTTGATAAAAAATACAGTTAAACTAGGTACCAACATCCTCCTAACATCTAAAACCGTGTATTCCAGATTTTACAAGTAACATCTGTACAAAAAATAAGTCATCTAACAGATTAACTAAAAACTACAGATCTATATAGTACTATACACGTAACTAGTACATTACTACATTAATTCTTACATACAAATAGAAATTACAAAGGAACAATGGATTTTACCTGCAGGCAAATCAGCAAACGGGCAGAGCTTCGCTGCTTTCGCCCTCTCAGCTCTCTCCTGTTTTTTTTCTAATTTAAGTGAATTTTATGACTTTTTTGAGTCTGGGAGGGGGGTTTTATACCCGGGGGATAAAAACCGCCCTCCCATAGGGCGGCAAGGGGGCCGCCTGCAAAAAACCACCCTGCAAATGGGCGACTTTGCAGGCGGCCCCCCGGGAGCCAAAAACCGCCCTTTCAGAGGGCGGTTTTTGGGCACATTTTGCAGGCGGCCCCCTTGCCGCCCTCTGAGAGGGCGGTTTTTGGGAGACCGGGGGGCCGCCTGCAAAATGGCTGACGGCCGTCGGCGGGGGGGCCAACGGCCGTCAGCCACGTCATAAAATCGCCCTCTGGGAGGGCGATTTTAAAAAATCACCCTCCCAGAGGGCGGCGGGAGTCTATTTTTGCAATTTTTTGAAACAAAAATCTATTTTTGCAAATCTTTTAATAAATAAATCTAAAAATCAAAAAAATTCCACGCGTGCCCACATCGGCCTACCTCTCCTCGGCCCAACCGGCTCCGCAACCTGGCAGCTGGCCTCCCATCCGCACCCGTCGGCCTGGCTCAGCCGCCCCTCAGCCTCTCAGTGACAGGTGTCAGTTTCTCCTACAACCTTTCGCCTTGACCAAAGGGAAGCCGTGCCGCCTCATTGTCCGATTCCGCGATCTCCCGTGCCTCTTCCCCTGGTTCAAACGGTGTGGACCCGGTCACCGCCCTCGCCCCCACGTATTCCCCTACTCCCCACAGTCGCCGGCCACTCCCAGCCTTTCTCTTTCCCCACGATCACTGCAGAGCCCGTGCCTTGCCTAGCTGCCGCCTCACCCGCTTGGGCTTGATCCCACCTCCCCGAGTCCATAAAAAGCTTCCCCGTACCTCCCTCTCAGTTTGCCCCTTCACTCTCAAGCTCTCCGTGCTCGCTAGCCCCCTCCTCCACTGCAAAATCCCAGCGCCGAGGCTGGCCGTGTCTCCAGCCGCTTGCCACTGGCAATTGGAGCAGCCACGAGTTGCGTCGTCCCCGCCTCCAGCTCTGCCAGGTCGAGGGCATCCCCAGCTACCCCTTACTCCACGCCAGAACTGATCGGAGACCGTTCCTCACCTCTTACCAAAGAGCTCACCGCTATTGCTAGCTCCAGCGTCGTCGCCGCAGTCCTATGCCACGCCGGGCTTCGCTAACCTCACCGCTGACTTCGCAAGCTCTGGAGGCATCCTGGCCGCCACCATCTTGGATCCGAAGGCTGCTGGAACATCGTTCCCGCTGCTGTCCCAGAGTAGGTCACCGCCAAAACCCCACCTCAGGCCGCCTCCCGCCCTCGCTGCCGTCTCGACCTCGCTCGGTGAGGATCCCCACCTCCTTCCCCTTTTCCCTCCGCCGTTCCCCAGGCACGCCACCATGCCGGATGGTCGCCGCCAGCGACCATCAAGTCGCGTGCTGCGCCATCCTGGCCGGCTGGCCGGCGAGCCTTCCCGTGCGCCGTAGCCGTCTGATCCATGCTTGGAGCAGACCGAACATCCACATACTCCCCTCTCGACCGCTCGCACCGGCGCCGTCGTGGCGCCAGGTCGGCGCCGCCTTACCCTCTTTCCTCCACATCTGCGTCCCATGGTGAGCCGGCGTGGCCAAAATCATAACCCGATCCCCAACCGTCTATCTGCCTTGATCCACTCTCGTCCGTCCGATCGCCCTCGGTTGATCTCGGTTGTTGATCTGATCCGCGTTGATCCCGGCCGTTCACTCTCCTTTGATCGATCTGGACCGTCCATTCTCATGGACCAACTCTATGGTCTCGGTCCACGGTGGACTAACCTCTCCTTCTCACCAACATGTGGCCCCCACATGTCCATGGCTCGGCTCTCTCTCCTTGAGGGCCGACACCATATTCCCCTTTTTTTCTTCATAGAAATAATTCCTTAATGCATCATAAATCAAGTGGATTTTCTATTTAGGGTTTAAATTAGTTAAAACTTCAAAAATTCAGAACTAATTCATACGAATCCCAAATTGGACCATTCAACACACAAAATTCATCTAAAATTGAGCTCTACATGTTTGTTTACCTTTCTCGTAATGTTTACTTGGTTTTATTAGAGTTATTTTCTCGTTTTACATGCTTGTGCGTAAAATCCGACATTTCGGTGGATCGCGACCTCGAGGAGAATTGTTCGGAAGATTAATTGAAGAAGCAAGACAAGTCACATATTCATCTTTGAGCATGTTGAGCCTACTTTGTGAAATATTTTACTGTTTCCAAATAAATTTCATGTTTTGCTAATTACATGGAATATGGGAATTACCTATCCGCTTGCTTGTGACCCTGTTTATTTGTAATCCATTCCTTGATAACTTTGGGTGATAACTTGACTAAATTATGTCTCACTTGATGACTTAGCTAGAAATAGGACATGCTTGGCCCTGCTTGGCTCAATAAGATAACTGACGGGATAATTACTCTATTCTATATTTGGTGACTTGATGACCTGCGAGCTCGAGAGATTTTGTCATGGTTGTTGGTCTTAATTAATGAACTAAAATTTAACATAATGGTGGGTTATGGGTATATGGTTTTGTTGGTCACACCCATGGCAATTAAGGACCAGTTCGTGGGAACCCTTGAAAGGCATTCTCGTACTTACCAAGAGCCAGCGTGGGCAACCGCTAGGCTTGTAGTGTAGCTCTTATCTCTTCTAAGCGCCGAAGAAGAGGGTGGGCGTGTGTTACGTCCAAAAATTCGCCACCAAAATTCTGAACATTCATGTGTATTAAATCCCTGCCTAGGAAAGCCAGGGTACATAAATCCAAGTTGCCATACAGAGTATCTTACAAACAGAGTAAAATTATATTACAAAAATGCAGCGGAAAAGGTAAAACAAAGTCTATAGACAACGGGTTCATCAGCAGCATCTATCCCACAAGCACCTTGATGGCAGAGCCAGCCTATTCCTCGGGACGATCCTCGTCAAACACGTTCTCCAACACTGAGAGGGGGGGAAAAGGAAGCAAGGCTGAGTACCACCCACAGTACTCAACAAATCACACCCACAATTATGCGTATGCACAGGGTACAAAGATGAGCTAGGGTTTGTTTGTGTAAAAGCAGTTGCAAATGGTAGTAGTTCGTAAATAGTAAAAAGTTGATTAATTTAACAATATTAATTCTCCACTGATTAACGTTACATCATGTTAACCAGGCCCAACCATTCCCAACTGATTGACGTTACACCACGTCAACCAGTCTCCACTGATGAACGCTACACCGTGTTCACCAGACTCCTCCCGTTACCGTTACATCACGTTAACCGGACTCCACTGATTAACGTTACACCACGTTGACCAGTTTTTCCTGATCAACGCTACACCATGTTGACCAGGCCGCACTGATGAACGTTACACCACGTCCACTAGGCGTCACTGATGAGTGTTACACCACGCTCACCAGTCCAGTTTCATAAAGCCAGATTAATTATCTAAAGGTGAGACTAATCACGATGAGTATTGGCCAATGTGCCCATAACCGCGGGCGCGGCTATTCGAATAGATTTACTCTGATCAGAGGTGTACAACTTTACCCACAAGACACAGCCCCACACACGTTCCCGTGTGGCAGTGCATCACCACGATGCCCCGTGACAGGCTATGACAGGACTGTTCACGAAACCCCTCCCTAACCATCCACACCACGCTGAGGTTGCACCTGCCGACAGGGCACACCATATTGGCCAGGCTACCCCCCTTGCGCCACGGTGAATCCGGAAGCCGATCAACCCTACCCCGGGCCAACCCAACTCCATCACGCCCACCCTCTTCTTCGGTGCCTAGGAGAGGGAGAAGAAACGCTTCAAGCCCAGCCATTGCCCACACTGGCTTGTGGAAAGTACGGGTAGTTGCCCAAGTGGTTCCCGCAAACCGGTCCTTAATTGCCACGGGTGCGACAAGCAGAGCCATACACCCATAGCCCACCATTTAGTTCCAATTTTTAACAATTTAACCTCGGCCTATTCCAAAGTTCCATTTTTCCAACATAGAGTCGAGTCATATAAAATGATGATATTTAATTCCCATGTGAGCTATGTTGCTAAGCATGGCTAAGCATCCTAAGAATTGTAATATAATCACATTATTACCCAGCTGACAAGGATTCAGGTTTCAAAACTAAGGCAAAGTCCTAGCAATGTATAGGTTATACCCATCCACATGAAATATTGAAATAATGCAGTTTATTTAAGTAAACAAAGCAATTTAGCGAAAAATAGGTACAAAGTGATTAAGGTAACAGTGCGACTGTAACGACCCGCTTTCCTTTTCCCTGTTGTAACTGGTTTTCTGGATCTTAATCTTTTCCCATCCTGTCAGCTGTGCCTCCGTTTTCCCTCTCCCCGGCCAGCCGACTTCCTTCTCTCTTGTGCCGAGTAGAGTTGCTACTCAGTCTTTGTATCCTGCCCTTATCCTTGTCTTACTCGGACCCCTTTGCTGCCGAGTGAGCACTGTGATGTGGCCGACTACCTTGTTGAGACCTGTTGCTTCTTTGTCCCCCGAGTTGCACCCACCCGTTGGACGCCGACTACCGAAGTAGTGAAGAATCAATCTTCACCTAACCGCAGCATCGCTTGGACCAGTGGTCAGTCCGAAGCCCGGTCAGTGAGATTTCTCCAACCTGTCCTAGCCTTGACCTTAATGTCTCATCGCAGCTACAGTGCCTGCCAACTCCTCTGACCAGTTGGACTCCAAAGTCACTTCCTGTCATATCCCTGTCAGTTCATCTTGACTTCCTTGCTCCACCCATTGCCTAGCTCCACCATGCCTCAACCTTGCACGTCGGCTATATATATATATGGCCAACCGTGCCCCCTTCTTCCTTTTGTTTTGCAAACCGGCCAGCTCCCGCTCTGCTAAGTCTTCATCCTCTCAAGCTTTGGAGCTCTGTCGCCTGGTTCGCAAGCCTGGTTCAGCCGACTGCCCCCTTTTCTGCAGCCGACTACTTCTTGATCCTTTTTCTTGGTGTTTTACTTCTCCTGCTTATCAGTGTTTCTTTCTGCTTGTTCAGAACCTGAACCGGTGGACGATCCCGAAGCCACCTTCGCCGAAGAAGACCCCTCCTTGGAACAAGGCAAGCCTCTTTGATCATATTGTTTCCCATATATGCAAAACTATGTTGTTTGGAAAATATATGCATGCTTAGTTACACCTTTTTAAACTGTTGGCCTCGGTTATGCAAGCGCAACCGATGGACCTGCCCAGTAGTAGCACTTATTGGTAGGATGTTGTTATATTTCTCCCTTGAAGAGCCCCACAAATGGCACGCTAGCATCCTATCTGAGGATACGATGCCGAGTAAAATGGCTTAGCCCTGCAACGTTGTTTGTCGTTGGGAAAAATGATGGGTTTTACTAAACAGTTTGGAAAACCCGATACCTTGTGTATCGGCGCGTTTTGTGAAATAAAGGAAAGATTTGTGAAAATCTTGATGTACAGAGACAGTGCCTGTGTGGCTTGGCTATGTATTATCATTAAGGATCGATTCCCATGGCGTAGATTTGTTTGTCAGTGATTTGTGAAAAGTGTTTGATGGAAAGGGAACCGTGACCTGAGTTTGCCGAGTAAGCAAACGGAAGGCCTGTGTGGCCAGAAACGGATCTGTGTGGTCCGGGGTGTTAAGCACCATAAACAAGTGTATGAAAAGTAAACAGGATGAAGATCATGCTCCCGGGTTGTAGCCAGGGCAGCAAAGTTTAAGCCCCCCGGTTGTAGCCAGGGGGCAATTCAGTCTTCGGGTTGTAGCCAGAAGACGGTGATGAGCACGCTCCGGGTTGTAGCCAGGGCAGCAGTGTTTTAGCTAGCTGGTTGTAGCCAGCCTAGCGGGCATTCAGTGCCATGATCATGCTCCCGGGTTGTAGCCAGGGCAGCGATGATGAGCCCCCGGGTTGTAGCCAGGGCGGCCGATTAGCTAGCTGGTTGTAGCCAGCCTAGCGGGCATTCAGTGCCATGATCATGCTCCCGGGTTGTAGCCAGGGCAGCGATGATGAGCCCCCGGGTTGTAGCCAGGGCGGCCGATTAGCTAGCTGGTTGTAGCCAGTGTAGCGGGCATCAAGTGCCACAGCTGAGATTTGGTTGTAGCCGAGTCTCAGGGTCAACGAGTGGTTGTAGCTACTCGGGAGATAAAGGACCAACAAATGCAAAGTAAAAGATAATAAGAACATGTATGTTTACTCTTGATTCCTTAAGTGGTGAGTTGTTGAAAAGCAACTTGCGGATTGGATGGAGGCGTGAGCCTCTGTCCGCCAACTTAAATTTGGAACTCACTAGTGTTTGCAAAGAAAAGAGTTTAATAAGGCAGTCTTTCGCAAATGAAACCCTTAACTCTTCTTGTCTGACCAACATGGCATCATTTCCCGGCTTGCTGAGTACGAAAGTACTCACCTTGTTCATATATATGTATAGTAGGTTTTGGAGTGGAAGACGAAGATCCGACTGCTGCCGAGTTCCTCCAAGACCAGGCCGACTACGAAGACCTCTGAAGGTTTCGAGCCTAGTTCCCAACCGAGCCTGTGGAGTAGTTTTGTCCAGCTTCCGCCCTGTTCTGCTGTTTCGCTAGTTTACCAGTTGATTATTTTGCCCATCCCGGGTCTGTCCTGGATGGATCTCCTTGTACGTATATGTAAGTACTCTGTTTATGTATTATTGTAACTCTGTGTTGTATCATTGTTGTGCGTACCCGACTACTGATCCTGGGATCGGGTGCCTTACGCACATGGTGGCCTTCCACCTAGTCGGGAGGCGCCACAGCGGTGGTATCAGAGCAAAAGGTTGGCCCTAGGAACGAAACCCCACCCGTGTAGATGTCTTTGAGGATCTTATTTTGAAAACTATACTATTTGCAAAAGACTAGGACTTGTCTGGGTACCTCTCTCTGCTTTGTAGAATTTGGAAATGTTTCTAAACTCTTGGCTATTTCCCTACCTTGGGTTCCTGCGCAAGCTCTTAGGTTCCAGTGCCCCATCTGTCATCTTTTCGTTGAGGCTGGTTCCCGAGTATATTCCTTGTTCTGCTGCTTGAATTCATCTTGCTAATCTTGTTGCTCCTTCATCTGTTCCATCGGTTTGGTTGCCGATATCCTTGCTGAGCCCTTTCCTTTGGTTGCCCTTTATAGACCAGATGGCAGAACGTCAGCGCCGTGCCGTCCGTACCCGGCCCGCTTGGGTTTTGAAGACAAGGTCCAGTCCGCAACAACCTGCTTACTGCGCGGAGGAACAAGAAGTGGAGCAGACCCACGATCGATGTCAGGAAGTGGCCGTGCAGCCGGCCTTGGTACCTTCGACGCTGCAACAGCAAACCTGGAGGATTGCCTCAACCTCCTCACCTTCCAGCAGACCCCAGCAGCTTATGGCCATCCAGACCCAGATTTGCAAGGCATTGCTCAGAATCTGGCCGCAATGCAAGCTCTTCTCCATCAAGCTCGACCAGAAACAAGTCAGTAGCCGCTCCAAGCTTGCCGACTTCATGAGTCCCGTCCAGCGAGTTCTCGCAGACCGCTGAGCCAATGGAGGCTGACGACTAGCTGAAGGATATGGATAGAAAACTGAACCTAGTGCAGTGCACACCCACGGAAAAGACCCAGTTTGCTGCACATCAACTTCGTGGTTCCGCAGCTGACTGTGGGAAAACTACTGTGCTGCCCATCAAGATGCCGCCAACATCGCCTGGCCGAGTTTGCGGAAGCCTTCAGAGATGCACATGTCCAGAAGGAGTAATAGACATCAAGAGAGAAGAGTTCAACAACCTCAAGCAGGGACATTCCAGCATCAGCGAGTACCTGAGTAGGTTCAACCATCTAGCTCGCTATGCACCAGAGGACGTGAACACGGACAAGAAGAAGATCAGAAGGTTTCTGAAAGGGATGAATGTGGCAATGAAGGTCCAGCTTCTTGCCATGACTTCCCTATTTCCAGCACAATGGTTAACAGAGCCTTAGTGGTTGAAGATGCGAGGAAGGAGATCGACGTTTTTTCGCAAGCGCAAGGCTCCCAGATGCAATCTCGTAGTGGTCCGAGTTCTAGGCCCTATTCCCCAGTCCTTCCCGTCAGTTTTGCCCCATCCCAGTTTCAAGAGCGGGTGTTTCGCTCGTCTGTTTCTCGCCCGACTTCTTCTGTTCAGTCGACCCCTCAGTGCAAATACCCGTGCAAGTCGCCCTACCTCAGCCGGCCTTCAGCGGAAGAGTATTCCGAGTGCCCCAGGAAGCCGATGCTACAACTGCAACGAGTTGGGTCACTTCGCCCGACACTGTCCCCAGAAGCAAGACCCTGCAGTCCCTGGACGCCTAACCCAGCACTTCAAGAGCCCCTGTGTTCAGTCGAGGACAGCCGACTACACATACTAATGGATCTGCCTCCCGTGCCCCTCCGACCTTTGGACGTGGCCGAGTCAATCATATCCAGTCAGAGACAGCCCGAGAAGCTTCAGATGTGGTAATGGGTACGTTTCTTGTCAACTCCGTACCTGCAGTTTTCTGTTTGATTCTGGAGCATCGCATTCCTTTATTTCTCAATCTTTTGTGGATAAGTATGGTTGGGATGTTCGAGGTCTTAGTATACCTATGGTCATACACTCCCCTGGCAAGGAGTTTAGGTCAGACCAATCTTGCCCTGGAGTTACCTTGGTAATTAAAGGAGTTAGTTTCTCAGCCAACCCATTGTCCTGGAATCACAAGGCTTGGATTTGATTCTTGGCATGGACTGGTTAGCTAAGCATAAGGGCTGAATAGACTGTGCAACTAGCACCATAACCCTGCAGTGCCCTTTTGGACAAGAAGTGAAGTTTGCCTCCCTTGGAGACCCTAAGAACCGACCCCTCCTGAGCTCCATGCAAATAGTCCCTTTGGAAGAAGTGCCGGTGGTCAATGAGTACCCTGATGTCTTCCCAGACAGTTTACCCGGAATGCCCCCTGATAGAGAGATTGAATTCTCTATAGAGTTGCTACCCGGCACAGCACCCATATCCAAGAGACCCTATAGAATGGCGGCTAATGAGTTAGCCGAAGTGAAAGAGCAGATAGAAGAACTTGAGAGCCTAGGTTTTGTGCGACCTAGCACATCACCTTGGGGAGCTCCAGTGCTCCTAGTGGAAAAGAAGGATAAGACCAAGAGGATGTGCGTTGATTATCGCGCACTGAATGGAGTAACCATCAAGAATAAGTATCCTCTACCAAGGATAGATGATCTGTTCGACCAGCTGCAAGGAGCTAAAGTTTTCTCTAAAGTTGACTTGAGATCAGGATACCACCAATTGAAGATCAGATCTGAAGATATACCCAAAACAGCTTTCCTGACCCGATATGGATTATATGAGTATACGGTGATGTCCTTCGGACTCACTAATGCTCCAGCTTTCTTCATGAGTCTTATGAATAAGGTATTCATGGAATATCTCGACAAGTTTTGTCGTGGTATTTATGGATGATATCCTAATCTTCTCCAAGGACGAGCAAAGAACATGTTGGACATTTGAGAATGGTTCTAGGAAAGTTAAGAGAGCACCAGTTGTTTGCCAAGTACTCGAAGTGTGAGTTTTGGCTAGACCGAGTCGCTTTTCTCGGGCATGTGGTCACTGCCCAAGGAGTAGAAGTGGACCCGGGGAAAGTGAGAGACGTTGCTTTCTTGGAAATCCCCGACTACGGTCACGGAAGTGAGAAGTTCCTAGGTTTGGCTGGTTATTATCGGAGATTCATTGAAGGATTTTCAAGGATTGCCAAACCCATGACAGAATTGCTTAAAAAAGGAAAAGAGGTTTGAATGGAGTGACGCCTGTGAGAAAAGTTTCATGGAGTTAAGGAAAAGGCTGACTACCCCACCTGTGTTGATCCTTCCGGATATCAGGAAAGACTTTGAGGTATACTGTGATGCATCCCGACTAGGCATAGGCTGTGTGCTTATGCAGGAAGGAAGAGTGGTTGCGTATGCCTCAAGACAGTTAAGACCCCATGAGCTGAACTACCCGACCCCATGACCTAGAGTTGTCAGCAGTAGTGCATGCCTTGAGATATGGGCGACACTACCTGGTTGGAAACCGGTGTGAAGTATACACCGATCATTAAGAGTCTGAAGTACATCTTCACTCAGACGGAAGCTTAATCTCAGACAAAGAAGATGGCTTGAGTTGATTAAGGATTACGAGCTTGGAATACATTACCACCCTGGCAGGGCAAATGTTGTTGCCGATGCCCTCAGTCGGAAAGTCCATTGTAATGCCATCTTGACCCCGCCCCTTCAACCCGAGCTAAGTCGAGAGCTGGAAAGCTAAGGATAAAATATGGTCAAGCCAGGAACGCTGGCGACTTTGCTGATTCAGCCTACCTTGGAGGACCGGATCAGAGAAGCTCAAAAAGTAGATGAAAAGATTGTATCTCTAAAGGAAAGCATGACCCAGGAAAAGCCCCCGAGTTCTCCATCGACAGCAAAGGAACTGTTTGGTTTGGGAAAAGCATTTGCGTGCCCGACAGAAAGGAAATCCAAGACTTGATCTTGAGAGAAGCCATGAGTCCGCTTATTCCATCCACCCAGGAAGTACCAAGATGTACAAGGATATTAAGGATCATTACTGGTGGCTGGAATGAAGCGAGATATTGCCGAGTATGTCCAGTTTGTGACATTTGCCAAAGGTTAAAGCAGAGCATCAGAAGCCAGCAGGATTGCTTCAGCCCTTAAGGATACCCGAGTGGAAATGGGAAGAAATAGGAATGGATTTCATCGTTGGATTACCTAAGACCCCGGCAGGACATGATTCCATCTGGGTAATAGTGGATCGACTGACCAAGGTCGCTCACTTTATCCCCGTCAAGACAACCTACCCGGCCAAGAAGCTAGCCGAGCTGTATCTGACCAAGGTTATCTGCCAACATGGAGTCCCAAAGAAGATAGTGTCTGACCGAGGAGCTCAGTTCACCTCCCACTTTTGGCAAAAGTTGCATGAGACAATGGGCACTAACCTGAATTTCAGTACCGCATATCACCCCCAGACGGATGGGCAAACCGAGAGAGTCAACCAGATCGTGGAAGATATGCTAAGAGCATGTGCCTTGGATTTTGAAGGAACCTGGATCTCTGTCTGCCTTATGCCGAGTTCTCCTACAATAACAGCTATCAGCCAGTATCCAGATGGCCCCCAATGAAGCTCTATATGGACGCAAGTGTAGAACCCCACTCTGTTGGACAGACGTAGGAGAAAAGATGGTTTTTGACCAGACATTTTGAAAGAGGCAGAAGAGCGAGTTAAGGTTATCCGAGAGCGCTTGAAGACAGCCCAAACCCGCAGAAGAACTATGCAGATAATCGGAGACGAGAGCTCGAGTTTCAGATAGGAGACCATGTGTATCTCCGAGTATCACCCCTACGAGGAACAAAGAGATTTGGAATGGGTGGAAAGCTAGCGCCTCGCTATATCGGACCTTACCCTATCGTCGACAGACGCGGAGTAGTGGCGTATCAACTGAGGTTACCGAAGAACTCTCTGACGTCCACAACGTGTTCCATGTGTCCCAGATGAAGAAATGTCTTCGCATCCCAGAAGAGCAAGTTCCGTTGGAAGAGATCAACGTACAACGCAACCTTACATACAAGGAACGCCCTATTCGGATTTTGGAGACAAGGGACAGACATACAAGACGAAAGGCAATCAAAATTCTGCAAGGTGCAATGGAGTAACCATTCTGAAACGAAGCTACATGGGAACGAGAAGATTGCCTTCAAGCTGAGTACCCGGAGCTCTTTGCCGAGTAGCCGAATCTCGGGACGAGATTCTGTTAAGTGGGGGAGGTTTGTAACGACCCGCTTTTCTTTTCCCTGTTGTAACTGGTTTTCTGGATCTTAATCTTTTCCCATCCTGTTCAGCTGTGCCTCCGTTTTCCCTCTCCCCGGCCAGCCGACTTACCTTCTCTTGTGCCGAGTAGAGTTTGCTACTCAGTCCTTGTATCCTGCCCTTATCCTTGTCTTACTCGGACCCTTTGCTGCCGAGTGAGCACTGTGATGTGGCCGACTACCTTTGAGACCTGTTGCTTCTTTCCCCCGAGTTGCACCCACCCGTTGGACGCCGACTACCGAAGTAGTGAAGAATCAATCTTCACCTAACCGCAGTATCGCTTGGACCAGGGTCAGTCCGAAGCCCGGTCAGTGAATTTCTCCAACCTGTCCTAAGCCTTGACCTTAATGTCTCATCGCAGCTACAGTGCCTGCCAAATCCTCTGACCAGTTGGACTCCAAAGTCACTTCCTGTCATATCCCTGTCAGTTCATCTTGACTTCCTTGCTCCCACCCGTTGCCCAGCTCCACCGTGCCTCAACCTGCACGTCGGCTATATATATATGGCCAACCGTGCCCCCTTCTTCCTTTGTTTTGCAAACCGGCCAGCTCCCGCTCTGCTAAGTTTTCATCCTCTCAAGCTTTGGAGCTCTGTCGCTGGTTCGCAAGCCTGGTTCAGCCGACTGCCCCCTTTTCTGCAGCCGACTACTTCTTATCCTTTTTCTTGGTGTTTTACTTCTCCTGCTTATCAGTGTTTCTTTCTGCTTGTTCAGAACCTGAAACCGGTGGACGATCCCGAAGCCACCTTCGCCGAAGAAGACCCTCCTTGGAACAAGCAAGCCTCTTTGATCATATTGTTCCCATATATGCAAAACTATGTTGTTTGGAAAATATATGCATGCTTAGTTACCACCTTTTAAACTGTTGGCCTCGGTTATGCAAGCGCAACCGATGGACCGCCCAGTAGTAGCACTTATTGGTAGGATGTTGTTATATTTCTCCCTTGAAGAGACCCCACAAATGGCACGCTAGCATCCTATCTGAGGATACGATGCCGAGTAAAATGGCTTAGCTCTGCAACGTTGTTTGTCGTTGGGAAAAAAATGATGGGTTTTACTAAACAGTTTGGAAAACCCGATACCTCGTGTATCGGCGCGTTTGTGAAAAAAGGAAAGATTTGTGAAAATCTTGATGTACAGAGACAGTGCCTGTGTGGCTTGGCTATGTATTATCATTAAGGATCGATTCCCATGGCGTAGATTTGTTTGTCAGTGATTTGTGAAAAGTGTTTGATGGAAAGGGAACCGTGACCTGAGTTTGCCGAGTAGCAAACGGAAGGCCTGTGGCAGAAACGGATCTGTGGGTCCGGTGTTAAGCACCATAAACAAGTGTATGAAAAGTAACAGGATGAAGATCATGCTCCCGGGTGTAGCCAGGGCAGCAAAGTTTAAGCCCCCGGGTTGTAGCCAGGGCGGCAATTCAGTCTTCGGGTTGTAGCCAGAAGACGTGATGAGCACGTGCACCGGTAAGTCCATGTAGCCAGGGCAGCAGTGTTCTAGCTAGCTGGTTGTAGCCAGCCCTAGCGGGCATTTAGTGCCATGATCATGCTCCCGGGTTGTAGCCAGGGCAGCGATGATGACCCCCGGGTTGTAGCCAGGGCGGCCGACTAGCTAGCTGGTTGTAGCCAGTGTAGCGGCATCAAGTGCCACAGCTAAGATTTGGTTGTAGCGAGTCTCAGGGTCAACGAGTGGTTGTAGCTACTCGGGAGATAAAGGACCAACAAATGCAAAAGTAAAAGATAATAAGAACATGTATGATTATGCTTGATTCTTTAAGTGGTGAGTTGTTGAAAAGCAACTTGCGGAATTGGATGGAGGCGTGAGCCTCTGTCCGCCAACTTAAAATTTGGAACTCACTAGTGTTTTGCAAAGAAAAGAGTTTAATAAGGCAGTCTTTCGCAAATGAAACCTAGCTCTTCTTGTCTAACCACATGACATCATTCCCGGCTTGCTGAGTACGAAAGTACTCACCTTGTTCATATATATGTATAGTAGGTTTTGGAGTGGAAGACGAAGATCCGACTGCTGCCGAGTTCCTCCAAGACCAGGCCGACTACGAAGACCTCTGAAGGTTTCGATCCTAGTTCCCAACCGAGCCTGTGGAGTAGTTTTTGTCCAGCTTCCGCCCTGTTCTGCTGTTTCGCTAGTTTACCAGTTGATTATTTTGCCCATCCCGGGTCTGTCCTGGATGGATCTCCTTGTACGTATATGTAAGTACTCTGTTATGTATTATTGTAACTCTGTGTTGTATCATTGTTGTGCGTACCCGACTACTGATCCTGGGATCGGGTGCCTTATGCACATGGCCTTCCACCTAGTCGGAGGCGCCACAAGCGAAACGGCGCGCGAGCACCATCGGGCGTCCCGAGGCCCAGGCCTCCAGCTCTAACCCCCTGGTGGGAAACCGTCGTCCGTCCCCCGAGCCTGCTCAGTACGGCTCGGGTTGCCTGGCGCTCTCCCCAGGCCTCCGGCAGGTGTGCTAGCCGGCCAAGTTCCGGCCCAGCTTGCCGGAGAAGTATGACGGCTCCATCGACCCCACGGAGTACCTGCAGATATACACCACCGCCATCCAGGCGGCCGGCGGCGATAAGAAGGTGATGGCGAACTACTTTCCCGTCGCCCTTAAGGCCCAGGCTCGCTCCTGGATAATGAACCTCCTGGGAGAACCTCTGCCACCAGTTCATGGCGAACTTCCAGGGTACCTTCCCGGGCCCTGGAGAGGACGGCGAGCCCTCACATTCCGCGTCACGGCGGGATAGGAGGAAGCGCCAGAAGGACAAGGCGGCTGCCGAGAACTTCTCCTTGGCTGTTGCGGGCAGCCCCCGGGGCGACATTGCCCACGGGGACGATGACGGTGGCAAGCGGCAAAAGGCTGCACATGCGCCGCCGCCGCCGGCAATGGCCCGGAAGTGGTGCGCCTTCCACTAGTCGGACCGGCACGACCTTACGGAGTGCTGCGCCATGCAGCGCTTGGCCGAGCGCGTCAAGAAGTTCCAGCAGGAGCGGCAGCAGGCCAAGCCCGCTCCCGATCCGGAGCAACCTCTGGGGTTCTAAGAACCTGAGAACGTCCTTGCCACCCTCAATGGCGGGGTGCACGCCCGCTCCTCGCGCCGTGGCGTCAAAGCCATG
The DNA here is from genome assembly GCA_003991445.1 of Oryza meyeriana var. granulata. NCBI lineage: Eukaryota > Viridiplantae > Streptophyta > Magnoliopsida > Poales > Poaceae > Oryza > Oryza meyeriana. Next base: position 15,851 of record RYFJ01001677.1, on the reverse strand, counting down.
AAGCGCGAGTTGCTGGCCGCGGCACCGAGCCCAGCCGTCGCCCGGAGGCTGAAGTGGTCAGACACCCAGATCACTTTCGGCCCCGAGGTCCATCTGGCCCGGGTACCCAGGGAGGGACAGCTCGCTCAGGGAGGCTCAAAAGCTGACCGGGTGCGTGCCTACACTCAGCCGCTTCATCTCCAAGCTAAGGGAGCGTGCCCTCCCCCTCTTCAAGCTTCTCAAGCAGACCGGGCAGTTCACTTGGACGGATGAGGCCGTTCAAGCCCTTGATGAGCTCTAGAGTTACCTGACAACGCCCCCTGTCCTCGTGGCACCGGCTCAAGGTGAGCCCTTGTTGCTCTACATAGCGGCAACGCCGCAAGTGGTGAGCGCGGCGCTCGTCGTCGAGCGCCCCTTGCCCGACAAATGCGTGGCCCGGGATCCTCGCCCTTGGCCCTGACCTCTGGGGAGCCCGAATCGGACAGCCTCACCAAGGCGAGTGCGAGTCTGGGGACGCGGCACCCGGAACAACCAGACAGGGCGCGATGTCCCGGACAGCATCGCCCTGGCGAGAACGGGTCCGGGGAGGTCGTCCCGATTCATTCCACATCTCAGCCCGGGCCCCCGGGTCCCGGGCACATATCCTCCGCATTCCAGCCGGGGCCCCCGGGGTCCCGGGCCCATATCTGCCCCCGGGCTCGAGAACTCGCTCCCTCTCGAGGGAGCTGAGCCCGAGCGCCTGGCCCCCTTCAAGCTAGGATTGGAGAGCACGCAACAGAAGCTGGTGTACTTCATCAGCGAAGTACTCCGCAATGCTAAATCGGGTCACATCATCACCGACAACGGCGCGCCTCGTTCCGCGTCGCTCGTTACCAACAGAGCCTTAAGCGCTTTCATCAGCGTAAGGTTCGGGCCCGATCACTCTAGGTTAAACTTTCCCCCCTGTGGGAAGGCCCCTTCCTGGTGATCGGTGTCTCCCGATCGGGCTCGGTAAGACTGGGCTAGGAGGATGGGACCCGCTTCCCAATCCCTGGCACATCGAGCATCTTCACAAATTTTATCCATAAACATATCGTGTAAGTTGCGGTGTGCCCGGGCCTGCGCCGGATTTCTCCAGATCTTAGCGCTGGCCGAGGCCCCCATGTGTATACACTTTACTAAGCAGCATTTTTAATATCCTTCCCGGTCTCGTGCCCTTTGTCTTTTTTCGTATGTTGCGTTCGTGGCGGTCTCACCCCCTAGGGGGCATATTCGGGCCGCGCCCGTGCGGCGGTTGGGGTTTGCGCATGTCGGAGGATTAAACCTCGACGGCGGGAAATCGGGAGACCCCCCTTTTGAGATTCGGCCAGGGGAGTAGTTCTCAGGCGAAGCCGACTTCGGGTGGAAGAAGATGAATCAGCGCTCGGGACAGAAACAGAGGGGCCCGAGCTGGAGACAGAAAGGTCCGGACCGTCCGAATCGGGTCCGGACCGTCCGATCTGTTGTGACCACGCGGGAGAGACGGGGGGATTTACACAGGTTCGGGCCGCCGGAGCGTAATACCCTACTCCTGTGTTTTGGACTATGAGAGAGAGAGAGAGATGAATGTGGAGCGGAGTTTACAAGGAGGACCCTGGGAGCTCGGAAGCTCACCAGGAACCCGGAGGTGGCGTCGGTCGTTCTACCAGCGACCGGACTCGAGGAAGGAGGAGGAGATCTCTGTTGTCTAAGGCCGGAGCTTGAGCTGCCTTCCTTCGTCTACGGCATGGATCCTCCTTTATAGGCGAGGGGAGTCCACAGTGCCGGTACGCGGAAGGAGATATTTTCCGGTGAGGTCTCCTGTGCGCCCCTCCGCCTGCGACACCCACGCCGGAGTTGGAGGAGCGTCCTGTCGCCCCTGTCTGCCTGCAACGCCCATGCCGGAGTTGGAGGAATGTCCCGTCGCTCACCTCCCCGCCAGCCGTGCCCACGCCGGGGCAGGTATGCAGCGGGCGGTAGAGTCGTGAGGATGTGATGGAGCGGGGAGACGTGACGGCGCACGCCTCCAAGTCAAAAAGCCCTGACTGTGAACAGCAATCGCACAGTGAAAGGAGCCTCCGTAGTCAAAAAGATTCTAACTGTACAGGAGCGGGCGACAGGCGTGTCCCGTCGCCTCATTCGTTAATGTGGGTAATTGGGGAGTTGGTCCGCTAGAGTTCTTCGGGTAGATCGGACCGGCAAGCCGAGGCGATCGGCTCTCGGGGCCGCACTCGGGGCCGAGGCGATCGGGGGCAGTCAGCACCGGGGGAGTCGGCATCGGCTCCGGGGCAGTCGATGGTCGGCTCGGGGCAGTCGCAGTCGGCCCCGTGGCCGGGCATCGGCCCCCGGGAGCAGTCGGCACCCGGAGCAGCCCAGTCGGGAATCGGCACCCGGGTCTGGGGCGACCGGCGCCCGGGACTGGAGGATGCTCGTCCGGGCCCGGCCAGTGCCCGGGCCCCTGGATACTTGGCGGGGGAGCGGCCGTAGCCGGTCTCCTCTTGTGCAAAATGTGGATTCCGGAGTATTTTCCGTGGCCGAAGACCCTCGCGTCCCCGGGGACAGGGGGACCCCCAGTCCCATTTCGCCGACAGTGGCCCCTGGCCCTGTTGCTCGGCCGGGATCAGCCCCGGGCAGGAATAGGGCCACGTCTTGAAGAGAAGAGGGGACGCGGGGCGCACCTGGTTCGCTGTGAACTGGTGAAGCTTGATGACTTGTTGCGTAGTCGTGGTGGTTCGCGAGAAGGCGCGGAAAGTCGTGGCCGGGATCGCTGCCCCCGAGGCAGGGTTCCTCTACCGCGGCGAGCACCTTGTGGCGCCGATGGCCGATGAAGGCGGCAGTTTTCTACTCACTCTGCAAGCGGCTGTCTTCTAGGCCCGGGGGCTCTCCATGCCCCCGAGCGCGGCCAACCCGGGGAGCGCAGCGAGGCCACGGGAAAGGGCTGATTTGATAGGAGACGACATTGGGTGGCAGATTGCCACGTTCACCCGCGCCGTCGCCGAGCGTAGTGGTGAGCATGGGGGTCGTGGCGGCCACGCCGGAGCGGGCCGTAGTGAAACCTGCTGATGTCCCCACTGCTGAGGAGGATCGGGATGCAGGGGTAATGTGGCCCGGGAATGCGCCCCGGGACCGACGTGCGGGCGGTCGCCGCGTGGCGTCCGGGGAGGACGCGCCTGGGCCCGGGTACTTGGCAGGAAACGGCAGGGCCCCTATCTTGCTGAAGTAAGTGGCGATGCGGCAGCTCACCGCTCATAGGGTTATTACCGAGGTATCTGCGGCGACCTGCCGGCTGGAGATCGAGGCAGCGGAGTGGCGCGTCGTCCGATTGGAGGTCGCCCTCAGATCCGCAGCCGTCGAGGTCTCCCGCGCCTGGTTCGAGATGAAGGCGCGGGGGAGGGGAACACTCTCCCGGAAGGACACCGTCCAGGCCGGTGAGGCCGGTTCGTGACCCGGGAGTATGAGACCGCCGCACGCGAGGAAATCTCGGCGATCCCGGACGTTGCTTATGTCCGCTGCTGTTGGTTTCTTGTCGCCCCGGGCCCGGGAACGCGGCGTAGCAGGCGCCGCCCGACGCCGGGCGCCAGCTACCGTGGACGGCCGTAGTGCCTAAGTCCGTCTCCGGGCCCGGGCATGGCCGGAGATCGCTGCAGCAGAGAGGCGCGTTGTCCGATCGCCTCTCGCGCCCGGTCCGAGATGGAGGCGCGGGAGGCTGAAATACTATCCCGGGAGGAGCTCGCCCGGGTCAAAGCGGCCGGGCTCGCTTCTCGGGGGGTGTAAGGTCGCCGCGCGCGAGGAAACCGGGGCGGTTCGCGAGGAGGCGCGGGGAGCCGTGGTCGAGATCGCTGCCCCGGAGGCAGGGTTCCTCGACCGCGGCGAGCGTCTTGTGGAGTCGATGCCTGATGAAGAGTCTTCTTGTCGCCGCGCGGGGTCCGGTCCGAAGAAGGCCAGGGACCCCTCCCCGTACGACGGTATCTTCGGGCGCGAGCATCTGGTGGAGCCGATGACCGACGGAGAGGCCGGGGACGACGCCGGTTTCCTTCTGACACTTCGCGCGGCCGCCTTCGGGGCCTGGGGGCCTTCCATGCCCCCGAGCGCTCCCCTTCTGACGTCGCCCGGGGTCTGGTCCTAAGTACACCGGTGACCCTCCCCCGTACGTCGGCCTCCTCGGGCGTCGCTAGTGCTTGCGCTCCGATTTTGCCTGTCTTGTACAAAGAGAGATGTTTGCGTCTATATATGATCATGTTTATATTTTCGTACCTTGGTCTATTGTGTTGTTCGGGGGTTGCTTGTATCCGGGGCCCCGTGTCCGGGAACGCCGAGTACAGGGCGCCAGCCGACAGCGAGAGCCCGCAGCCGCCATCAACCGTGCTGCCTGAGGCCCCTGCCCGGGCCCTGGTACGACCGCCTGCCCCGGGAGCCCGGTCCTAGGGGGCAGCGAGCGCGGTTGCCCGCCCCGGGGACATAGGCTGTATATACAAACGGGGGAGGAATACAAATTGAGCGATATGTAGAGTCGGCTAAAGTAACGTATCTGGATATTGAGAAGGGTCGTCTGGCTCTACGAGCACAATCCCGGGACCGGGAGTGTTGCTCGCCCCCGGGAACGCCGAGCATCGACCATTCTGCAAGGCTCGCGTTCGGACTTGGGGACCTGGGCGCTACGGCGGCTGGCTCGACCTCTTCCGTCCTCCGGGTCCGGGGGTCCTTCGTGCCCCCGGGAGCCACGAGGACAGGCCGCTCGACCGTCCCGGGGTCGCCGGCCAGCGTAAGCACCCGGCGCCCTGGACTGGTGGTCAGCGAGGAACTGGCTTGACCGGACACCGCAGCCCGCCCCGGGAATCTAGACTGGCCCGACGGGAGGATATGCCCGAGACCCCGGGGAATCGACGGTGTCCGGGGCACGGTCCATGACCCGGCCACCAGGCCTTGGCGACAGGGGCTGCGCTAGTCGGCGGCCCCCGTCCTCGGTCGAGATTTGGAGAGCCTGTCTGATCCTGCCGGGGACAGGTCTATCCTGCACATGATGAACTGTGAGAGTACTCGGTCCATTCCCTTGTCCCTTCCATGCTACGAAGCGTGACGTCGACCGCCTCCCGAAGGCGTCCCCCCAGGGGGCGGGACTGTCACGAACGCAACACACGGAAAGGAAAAGGGGACGAGCCCGGAATTGATAATGAAAGTGTTGATTATGGAAACGAATGTAGATAGGGGGCCCCGGCCAGCATAGCACCCGGCGCCTCGGGCTGGTGGTTGGGAATGAACTGGCCAGACCGGGCACCGCAGCTTGTCCCGAGGATCTAGACCGGCCCGACGGGGGGCTAGGCCCGAAACCCCGGGGGACCGACGGCGCCCGGGGCACAGTCCACGGCCCGGCCACCAAGCCCCAGCGACAGGGGCTGCGCTAGTCGGGCGGGCCCCCGGCCCGGGAGGCATGCAACTTACCGGATGTGACTACCGATTGATTGGCCCGGAGGCCCCGACTGGGGAGCGACTTGATGTACGACGTGGTTTGGTATATGCCGGGGTCCGGGGCCCGGGCTTACATATGGTACCGGAATCCGGGGTTCCGGGCTTGGAATGTACGGGGGACGATTTCCCGGGAGTTGCCCTCGCCTGGGTGTGGGTGTCCGGGTTATCGCTCCCCGTTGAGGTTGTCCCGGGCGCCACGTTCCTAGGCCCGCACTCGCCTTGGCGAGGCGCCCTGGTTCGGGCTCCACGGTGTCGGGCCCCGAAGGCGGATCCCGGGCCACGCGCTTACGGTGCGGGGGGCCCCGGGGACCCGGGGGCCTGACTGGAATATGGTTTGATATGTGCCGGGATCCGGGGTCCCGGTCTTGGAATGCTCTGGGTGTCGCGTCCCTAGGCGCGCAACTGCCCCGGCGATGTTGCCTGAACACAGCTCTGGTTCGGGCCCCCCAGAGTTGGTCTCGGGAGATTGCTCCGGAGTGGGTGTCGAGTTCGGACCGTCCGTTCCGGAATCGGACCGTCCGAACCCCGCCGATTGGACCGTCCTCACTGGGGTCGGACCGTCCGACCCGCACCGATCGAGCTCGGTCTGCCACCGCTCCGGACGGAACTTCTCGTCATGCTGGGTCAAGGATTTTTGAGTCAAAAATTATGCTTGAAATATTCATGGTGGCACCATGGTGGCGGCCCCCGGCCAGCGCTGAGACTAGGAAGAGTCCGGCGCTGGCCCGAGCACCCCGCAACTTACAGAATGAGCCTATGCATAAAACTTGCGAAGATGCTCGATGTTCCAGGGGTTGGGAAGCGGGGTCCCATCCTCCTGGGCCAGTCTTACCGAGCCCGGCCGGGGAACACCGATCACCAGGAAGGGGCCTTCCCACATGGGGGAAAGTTTATTCCTTCCGGCAAGCGTGAGAACACGGCGGAGGACTAGGTCCCCGACCTGGAGTGACCGGGCCCGGACCTTACGCTGGTGATAGCGTTTAAGGCACTGCTGGTAACGAGCGACGCGAAGCGAGGCGCGCCGCCTTCGCTCCTCGAGGAAGTCGAGGTTGTCGAGGTACATGCTGTTGTGGCCGGGGTCGTCGCTGTAGCGCTCTACCCGGGGAGAGCCGAAGGTCAGCTCCGACGGCAGCACAGCTTCGGCCCCGTACACCAGGAAGAAAGGGGTCTCCCCAGTGGCCCGGCTTGGCGTGGTACGGTTCGCCCAGAGCGCGGCCGGAAGCTCGTCGATCCACTTGACGCCATGCTTTTTGAGCTCGTTGTAGGATCTGGTCTTGAGGCCCCGCAGGATCTCGGCATTCGCCCGCTCGGCCTGCCCATTGCTAGCCGGATGGGCAGGGGAGGCGAAGCAGAGCTTGATGCCGACGTCGGAGCAGTACCCGCCGAAGAGCTCGCTCGTGAACTGCGTGCCGTTGTCGGTGATGATGCGGTTAGGGATTCCGAAGCGGCTGGTGATCCCCCGGATGAACTTGAGCGCCGAATGCTTGTCGATATTGATCACGGGGAATGCCTCCGGCCACTTGGTGAACTTGTCGATGGCGACATATAGATGTTGATAACCCCCGGCTGCACGGGGAAAGGGGCCGAGGATATCGAGTCCCCAGACCGCGAAGGGCCAGGACAGGGGGATCACCTGGAGGGCTTGTGCCGGCTGGTGACTTTGTTTAGCATGAAATTGGCAGGCGCGGCAGCGCCGGACAAGGTCGAAGGCGTCCTGCAAAGCCGTGGGCCAATAAAATCCTTGCCGGAAAGCCTTACCGACCAGGGATCGAAATGCGGCGTGATTGCCACATTCTCCTTCGTGGATGTCGGTGAGGATCTTGGCGCCGGTTTCACGCGGAATGCACTTGAGCAGGACACCGTTGGCGCCGCGTCGGTAGAGGTCCCCTTCTACCATGACGTAGCGTTTAGACAAGCGGGCGATCCTTTCTGCTTCCGCGTCGTCTTCTGGGAGATGCGCTCGAAGGAGATATGCCCGGATCTCATCCATCCAGGAAGGTGCGCAGGGTACGGCCGCGAGGATCAAATCCTGGGACCGGGAGCGCGTGTCTGGTTTGGCTCCGGGCTCGGGGGCGGCCTCCGAGATCCCGGGGGAGCGTGCCGAGGGAGCCTCGAGGGCTTCCTGGAAGACCCCCGAGGGGACCGGCGCCCGCGAGGATGCCAGTCTTGAGAGCTCGTCGGCGGCGAGGTTGCGACAGCGAGGGACGTGGCGAAGCCTGAGGTCGTCGAAATGGCGCTCGAGCTTCCGCACTTCGTCCACATACGCGGCCAATTGGGGATCCAATGTCTGGTACTCCCCGGACACCTGGTTGATGACGAGCTCGGAGTCGCCTTGCGCGCACAATCGGCGCACCCCGAGGGCGATCGCGGCCCGGAGGCCGGCGAGAAGGCCCTCGTACTCGGCCATGTTGTTGGTGGCTCCGAAATTGAGGTGGACGACGAAGCGGAACTCATCCCCGGCGGGCGATACGAGGGCGACTCCGGCCCCGGCGCTGGGGCGGGAGGCCTGCCGGGCGCAGGAGCCGTCGAAGTTCATTGTCCAGCAGAGGTGCAGCTCGGGGCCGGCTCGGGGACCGGGATGCGTCGTCGAAGACGGGAATCCGGCTCGGGCCCCGGCGTCCATTCCGCGAGGAAGTCCGCCAAGACTTGGCTCTTGATGGCATGGCGCGCCTGGAAGTGGAGGTCGAACTCAGCGAGCTCGACCGCCCACTTGGCCACGCGGCCTGTCCCCTCCCGGTTATGCAGTATTTGCCCGAGGGGGAAGGAGGTGACGACCGATACCTTGTGCGCCTGGAAGTAGTGGCGGAGCTTCCTGGACGCGACGAGAACGGCGTAGAGCATCTTTTGCGCCTGGGGATAGCGTGACTTGGCGTCGCGGAGTACTTCGCTGACGAAGTACACCGGCCTCTGCTGTGTGCTCCCGGATCCCGGCCTGATAGGGGCCGGGGGCTCGGGCCCGTCACCTTCGGGAGGGAGCGAATTCTCGCCAGCAGGAGCACACATGGCCCGGGACCCGGGGCCCCGGTGGAGTGTGGAATGTACTGAGGCGGTTTCCCCAGGCCCGCTCTCGCCGGAGCGGAGCTGTTCCGGCAGTCGCGTCCCGGTGGGTAAGGGGCGCTCGACGACGAGCGCCGCGCTCACCACTTGCGGGGTTGCCGCGATGTAGAGCAACAAGGGCTCGTCTGGCGCCGGCGCCACGAGGACAGGGGGCGTAGTTAAATACCTCTTGAGCTCGTCGAGGGCTTGATTGGCCTCCTCCGTCCACGCAAACCGCCCGGTGCTCTTGAGAAGCTTGAATAGAGGGAGGGCGCGCTCCCCTAGCCTGGATATGAAGCGACCGAGTGCGGCCACGCACCCGGTCAACCTTTGGGCCTCCCGGAGCCTGGTCGGGAGACGCATACGGTCGATGGCCGCTATCTTCTCCGCGTTCGCCTCGATGCCGCGGCTGGACACAAGGAACCCGAGGAGCTTGCCGGCCGGGACCCCGAAGACGCACTTGTCCGGGTTCAGCTTCATCCTCGTGCCTCGAAGGTTGCTGAACGTCTCGGCCAGGTCGTGGAGCAGAGTGGCGCGGTCGCGCGACTTCAGCACCAAATCGTCGACGTAGGCCTCCATGTTGCGGCCTAGCTGTGGTTCAAAGGTTACCCGGACGGCGCGTTGGAAAGTAGAACAAGCATTCTTCAACCCAAAAGGCATGCACACATAACAATAAGCCCCCTGGGGGGTAATGAAAGAAGTTTTTTCCTCATCCTCCTCTGCCATGCGGATTTGATGATATCCTGCATAAGCATCAAGGAAACACAAAAGGTCGCACCCCGCGTGGAGTCGACTATCTGATCTATGCTGGCAGAGGGAATGGATCCTTTGGGCAAGCCTTGTTGAGGTCGGTGTAGTCTACGCACATGCGCAGCTTCCCGTTAGACTTGGGGACGACAACTGGGTTAGCCAGCCACTCCGGGTGGATGACCTCGCGGACGAAGCCGGCCGCAAGAAGCTTATCGATCTCCTCGCGATGAAGGCTTGGCGCTCGGGGCCTGTCGTCGTGCCTTCTGCCGCACCGGCGTGAGTCCGCGCGGACGGCCAAGCGGTGCTCATCACCTCCCTGGGGACCCCGGGCATGTCCGACGGTTGCCAGGCGAAGACGTCGGAATTTGCCCGAAGGAAGGCGACGAGCGCGCTTTCCCTATTTCTCGTCAGCGATCCGCCAATCCTGACGGTCCGGGACGGGTCGTCGCCGAGGGCGACTTCCTTGATCGGCTCCACGTCGCTGGAGACGGTCGCGCCTTGGGGCACGGGATAGCGAGGGTCCCGCGCCGCCCGCCGCGTCGGGAGCTGTAGGGTGATGTCGGCCCGCGCTGCTGCTCCGCGCATGAGAGGGCGGCCTTCACGTCCCCGAGGACAGTTATCGGGCCCGAGGGGCCCGGGAGCTTCATCGCTAGGTACGCGTAGTGTGTAACCGCCATGAACTTTACCAACGCGGGGCGCCCAAGCACCGCGTTGTATGGGAGATTGCACTCGGCGACGTCGAAGATGACGCGCTCGGTGCGGAAGTTGTCGCGGTCACCGAAGGTGACGGGCAACGAGACCTGGCCAAGAGGCCAAGTCAGGCCTTCGTAATCCCAATAATGGCAACGAGGGCACGAGCTTCGTCCCCGGGGCCTTGAGCTTCTCGAAGACTCCGGGGGAAAGGATGTTGAGGGCGGCACCCCCGTCGACGAGGACGCGACCCACCTTAACGTTACATATGGTGGGGGAGACAGTCAGGGCGAGCTGCCCTTCCCCGGGTACCCGGGCCGGATGGTCGGCAGGGCCGAAGGTGATCGGGGTGCCCGACCACTTCAGCTTGCGGGACGTCGCTGGGCCCGGGGTGGCGGCCAACAGCTCTCGCCTCATGGCCTTGAAGCCACGGCGCGAGGAGTGAGCGTGCGCCCCGCCGTCGAGGGTGGCGACGATATGCTCGGGTTCTTGGAACTCGAGAGGCTGTTCCGCATCGGGAGCGGGTTTGGCCTGCCGCCGCTCCTGCTGGATTTTCTTGGTGCGCTCCGCCAGGTTCTGGACGGCGTGGCACTCCGTGAGGTCGTGATGGTCCGTTTCGTGGACGGAGCACCACTTCCGGGCCGCCGCCGGTGGGGGCGGCGCTCGCGCGGCCTTTGGCCGCTTGCCGCCGTTGTCGTCCCCGCGGGTCATGTCGCGCTGGGGGCCGCCCGTCGCCGCCAAGGCGAAGTTCCCGTCCGCCTCCTTCTGGCGCTTCCTCCTGTCCCGGCGTGACGCGGAACGTGAGGACTCGGGGCCCTCACTGGGACCCTGGCCGGGAGTCTCGGGGCGCGGTTTGTTCCACGTCCGGGCCTCCTCCTTGCGGGCGCAACGATCGGCGAGGCCGAACAGCTCGGCCGTGGTTTGGACGTCGTGGGTGCCCAACTTCTCGAGCATGTGCTGGTCGCGTACGCCCGAGCGGAACGCGTGGATGACCGCGTGCGGGGCAATGTGAGGGATGGTATTACGGACCTGGCTGAAGCGTTGCAGAAAACGCCTCAGCGTCTCGTCCCTGCTTTGACGCAGGGCATGAAGGTCCGCCTCGGTGCCAGGGCGCGGGAAGGTGCCCTGGAAGTTTGCCACGAACTGGTGGCAAAGACCCTCCCACGAGCGGATGGATCCCTCAGGGAGGTTCATCATCCAGGATCGAGCCTGGGCCTTGAGGGCGACGGGGTCGCCGCCGCCCGGATGGTGGTGGTATAGATCTGCAAGAACTCCGCAGGGTCGACGGAGCCGTCGCTCCGGCAAGTTTCGGCCGGAACCTGGCCGGCCAAAGGACCTCGCCATTGCGCAGGCTCGGGCGATGAATAATCCGTTGGCAAGTTGGAGCTGGAGGGCCTGGCCCTCGGAGTGCTTCGTCAGTGCGCTGCGTTTCCGCGTCGCTCGCCATGTGACCCGGGCGTCCTCTTGGTCATCCGATTTGGTACGGAGATCGCCAGGGCTTCTGTTGGCCCAGGGCGTGAAGCGAGGTGGAGTGCCCCGGGCTTGGTTCCGGTTCGGGGCAGTAGGCCGGCTCGTACTAGAAGCCGTGTGGCCGGTGCTCCCGGCCCCTGCCTGGCGGTCTGTGGCGACCCGCGATGGGCCGCGCTTATCAGGTCGGCGACCTCATCCAGCCACTGCCGCTCCCGGCCTCCGCCCCCGGTTAAAACCGGGGGGTGGCGCAGGAGGGCTCCTGCTGCGAGGAGGGCTCCTTGCGGCGTCGCCGTCTGGAAGTCGAGTTCACGGCGCGCCGTGGTGCGGCGCGCCTGTTCACGCCTCATGGACGAAGCCGCGGCAGACCCGGCGGGGCACCGCCGGCCCCCTCTGCGAGGGAAGGGGCCGAGGCTGCGGGACCTGGCCGCTGCGGGGCACGCCTGGTCCGTCGGGTACGGGCCGCGTGCCCTCGGAAGATGAAGGGGACGCGGCGGACTTGTCACAGGGCTAACATTGTCCGGCGGGGTGAAACCGCCGGACTCCTCGTCCGAGTCCCGCGGTCGGTGCCCCCCTGCCATGGAGAGTGTCGGTGCCGAAGGCGCCGGCGTATCACCTGAAAAGGAAACTCCCCCTACCTGGCGCGCCAGCTGTCGGAGGATTAAACCTCGACGGTGGGAAATCGGGAGACCCCCCTTTTGAGATTCGGCCAGGGGAGTAGTTCTCAGGCGAAGCCGACTTCGGGTGGAAGAAGATGAATTAGCGCTCGGGACAGAAACAGAGGGGCCCGAGCTGGAGACAGAAAGGTCCGGATCGTCCGAATCGGGTCCGGACCGTCCGATCGTTTGACCACGGGGAGAGACGGGGGATTTACACAGGTTCGGGCCGCCGGAGCGTAATACCCTACTCCTGTTTTTGGACTATGAGAGAGAGAGAGAGATGAATGTGGAGCGGAGTTTACAAGGAGGACCCTGGAGCTCGGAAGCTCACCGGGAACCGAGGTGGCGTCGGTCGTTCTACCTAGCGACCGGACTCGAGGAAGGAGGAGGAGATCTCTGTTGTCTAAGGCCGGAGCTTGAGCTGCCTTCCTTCGTCTACGGCATGGATCCTCCTTTATAGGCGAGGGAGTCCACAGTGCCGGTACGCGGAAGGAGATATTTTCCGGTGAGGTCTCCTGTGCGCCCCTCCGCCTGCGACACCCACGCCGGAGTTGGAGGAGCGTCCTGTCGCCCTGTCTGCCTGCAACGCCCATGCGGAGTTGGGAGGAATTCCCGTCGCTCACCTCCCCGCCAGCCCGTGCCCACGCCGGGCAGGTATGCAGCGGGCGGTAGAGTCGTGAGGATGTGATGGAGCGGGGAGAACGTGAGCGCACGCCTCCAAGTCAAAAAGCCCTGACTGTGAACAGCAATCGCACAGTGAAAGGAGCCTCCGTAGTCAAAAAGATTCTGACTGTACAGGAGCGGGCGACATTCCGTCGCCTCATTCGTTAATGTGGGTAAATTGGGGAGTTGGTCCGCTAGAGTTCTTCGGGTAATCGGACCGCAAGCCCGAGGCGATCGCTCTCGGGGCCGCACTCTGGGCAGGCGATCGGGGCAGTCGGCACCGGGGAGTCGGCATCGGCTCGGGGCAGTCGACTGGTCGGCTTCGGGGCAGTCGGCAGTCGGCCCGGGCCGGGCATCGCCCCCGGGAGCAGTCGGCACCCGGAGCAGCCAGTCGGGAACGCAACCCGGTCTGGGCGTGACCGGCGCCTGGGACTGGGGGATGCTCGCTGGGCACCGCCAGTGCCCGGGCCCCTGGATACTTGAGCGGGGGAAGCGGCCGTGCCGGTCTCCTCTTGCGAAAATGTGGATTCCGGAGTAAATTTTCCCGTGGCCGAAGACCCTCGCGTCCTACGGGGACAGGGGACCCCCAGTCCCCATTTCGCCGACAGCGCATTATCATCAGTCCTACCAACGAGCTAACCCGTTATCCCCACGTGCTAAGCCAGGGCATTGTCAGCCACGGGCGTGGAGGCGCCCCTCTGCGCGCGGCCCCCGGGGCCCCCGGCGGCTGCAGGGTGTCCCCACCTGGCAGCCTCAGGCTCAGTTTTTTTCTGAGTAGGGGGCAAAATGCTCTATCGGAATCTTTTCCTCCGCACTCCGCGACCGCGAGGACCCTTGGGAGGTGGTCGACGTCATGGTTTCGTAGCCATGGATGGACAAAGGAACGAGCCAAATAACCTCTACAAGTTCACGTCGTGTCAGATTAACCCATCCTCCGACAGGTTTGAGTAGATTTCCAACTCGACGCTGGCCAGGGGCCCCAACTCAGATCTTTCCGGCGCGAATTCTATTGGTCCGGTCGCTAGTAGCCTCCTGGTCCCGGGATTGTACTCGCGAGCCCATCACTACCCTTTTTCATCCAGATTAGCGCTAATCTACCCACTTAAACATTGCTCAATTCTATCTTCCCCCGTTTGTATGGCCAATGTGTTTCGTTCTCACCTGGCCCGGGGCAAAAGCGGAATCTGCCAGGGCCCTGGCGCAGGGCCGCTGGGTTAAGCGCTGCCCTAGTTGCTGGGGCTGATGGTCGGGTGTGGACCACGCCCGGGCACTGTCGATTGCTTCCGGGGTCTCATGCATAACCGCACCGTCGGGCCAATGCTAGATTCCCGGGGTGGGGCTGCGGTGCCCGCCTGGCAGCTCCTCAGCCACTCCGAGGCGCCGGTGCTCGCTGCCTGGCGACCCCGTGCAGGATCAAGGTCGGTTCCGAGGGGCTCCCGCGAGTCAAAAGGTACGAGCTTTAGCACTTTGGCCATACCGTAACCTACACGGGGGCCTTTTCGTATGTTTCTTCTACATCTTTTCCCGCGGCCTCGCTCGCTCCCGGGCCGGCCGCGCTCGGGCATGAGGGCCCCGGCCCGAAGACGACCCCGGGCGGTGTCAGAAGCGACTGCCGTCTTCCTCGGACCCGTCCGGTCATGGCTCCACGTACGGTGCTCGCCGCGGTCAGAAGACCGCCACCGGTTGCAGCGGTGTCGGCCACAGGCTTTTCGTGCTCCTCACGAAACCACCACGGTTCCTCGCGCGCGGTGATCTCATGCTTCCCTGGCCGCGAGCCCGGCCTCTGGGCCCCGGACGCGTCCTCCGGGACCGGATATTTCCTTCCTCTGCGCCTCCATCTCGACCGGGCACGGGAGGCTTCGTTCGCGGAAGATTGGGCGGCACCCTCCAAATTGAACGACGCGCCCCTCTGCCACTGCAATCTCCAGCCGGCGGGTCCGCACGAAGATCTCGGTGTGACCACTATGCGGGCGGTGAGCTGCTTGCACACCGTTGCGATCGCTGCGCACCGCTCTCCGTGATCTGCCCGGACCCGGGCGCCTCCCGCCGCTCCTTGTTCGTTCGGCAAGCAAAAAAAGTACCAGGGCCTGCTCCCCCCTGGGGAGATGGCTGGGCCTGGCATCCCCTCTTCTGCGGCTGCAGGGATTGTTAACACAAAATTTGGCACGGATTCTATCATGTTCGGTTAAGGAAAGGACTATATTAGCCGATAAGACAATTTATTCTGAAGAGACGAGTTTGGAAAGAAATCGTGCAGCACGCATGGCTGTAAAATTAACTTATCCTATTTAATTAGGTAGTTTAATAATTTTAGGAACCTGATCTCGTGTCCGATCCAGGGCTTATAAATTTTCTTTTTATAGTTAGCGAATACAACTCCTGTTTCGTATCCGATCAGGGACGTTTCAAACTCGGGTATAAATCTGTCTGCCGGGTACCTTGTTAAATTTCATCTAATCGATCAATCAAACTTCGGCGCATCGCCACCTAAGTTCGACGGGTTCTTGCTTCTCGAGAGCCGGGCTGCCATATCGGTTAGGTCCGACTCCTGCGAGAGGGTAAGCATCGTACCTCCCTTACCCAGGTGTTCTCTTTGTCGACGGCTGCATCAGTTTCAGTTTGATCTCTTAGGCTGAGCGTTACCACATCAACGCGCGCATAGTTTTCCCCTCGGTTTACTGGGTATAGTTATCGTCAGTTTGTGCTGCATCGGTTGGGTTCGACCTACTAAACTGAGCGATAAGTTGTTCCTGCTAGGACCCGATGTTTTCGTGCAAGGCGTCTTATCG
This sequence comes from Oryza meyeriana var. granulata, assembly GCA_003991445.1. Taxonomy (NCBI): domain Eukaryota; kingdom Viridiplantae; phylum Streptophyta; class Magnoliopsida; order Poales; family Poaceae; genus Oryza; species Oryza meyeriana. Next base: position 355 of record RYFJ01001677.1, on the reverse strand, counting down.
AATGTTATGCCGGTAAGTTATCATATACACACGATTGCATTAGACTATTCGCGCTCATCGAGGGTTCTTTTATCATTTTAATCTGTCGTATCAGTTAAGTTTGAACTACTAGATTGATAAGTGATGAGATATCCTTGCTGAGTCGATAGTTTTATGCGATGTTTATCGGAAGTTGCTAGCCGATAAGTATCTTTTAAAGCGACTGCATTGTCCTATTGCTTATTATTTTGCTATCTACTTTATAATCAGCTCCTAGCCGATGTCCATTGTTATTATTGGCATCGGGCTAGCTATATGTTTTAATATCATCTACTCTATCATGGCTCCTTAGCCGATGCTGTTTATTATCTGTTAT